>JAOVYX010021828.1:0-15298 GCA_035668315.1 Drosera spatulata | reverse complement strand
CTTCGAGGTCGCCTCCGATGCTTATGTCCAGGTAGCACCTCGGCCTCCCACCTGCAACCTCCGATCCAGCTTCTGTTGTTGCCTTCGCCTCCTCCTCCTCCATTGTTTTCTTTTCTTCTTCACAAAATGGGAGTGAAGACTACCACTACTGGATAGACGAGAGAGAGAAACGGAGAGAAATAGAGATAAACAGAGAGAAAGAGAATACCGGAAAAACAGAACCCTAACCCAACCTAACCCGCCATATGTATGTTGTATGTGCTGTGTTCTCTTGTGTTGCACACGCTTTCTGGGCAGCCAGTTTTTAGGGTCAAGTCAATTCAACAGGACACGACGCCATACTACAGTCCGGTTTACGTACCTGCACTAAACAGGTGATCAATTCAAGCTCCTTTTGTTCCTCCCCTGTTTACAAGCCTCATGTTAAAGATTCTTTCAAGCTTTTTTTTTAATGTATACTTATCTCAAACAATTGGAGTAAATAATATTACGATCAAGGTTAATAGATTTTATCATCATTATTAAATTATCGTTATTATCCTAAACGAATTAATTAGAATGTTATAAATATAACATCAATGAGCGAAATATAAATACCACAAATAAAAGAACCAGAGATTTTACGTGGAAACCCTTGTTGGGAAAAATTCATGGACGGTCGTCGACGATAAAGAATCCACTAATCAAATGAGGAGGTACAAAAGAGCAATACGAACATCCAAAACTCGAGATCAAGAAGCTAAACACTCCTCACTTTACAAATCTCTCAAGCTTAATGTGTTTGGACACTAAGACGTAACAAGAGCTCTCGATGTTACTTCTGACTAAAGCACTGATTATGTTCTGACTAAAGCACTGATTATGCTCTATCACTGCCTCTGCTCTATCTCCGTGCCTTTATTTTATGGATCACTAATGAGAATTTCTCCTAATATAACTCTGTGCATTAAAGTCCTTGATGCTCAAATGTTATGTAGAGCAAGTGAGACAATAAGACACTCCTCCACTTGCTTTGATATATAACATGGTCACGCGAGCAATAAATGGAGATTGACCATGATTTGATTTGTCGGGAGAAAAAATGTGCTCAAACACGTGCTCTTCATTGATTTGAGGCACTAGAAGATAATAAATTTTCACCTTGACTCGAATCATTTTCGTATAACTCATCGAAAAACTTCACTGTCGTCGAACAACCTTCATTTAGGCCTTAGGGCACACCTAGCCGCCCTCTACTCTTAAGAGCTTCAGACAAATGACGAAACTTTGACACAGAAATCGATTTCATCAACATATCAGATGGATTTCCTGCAGTAGTAATCTTGATCACCTTGACATTCTTAACATCCCGTACAAAATAATATCGGATATCAATATACTTAATTCTTTCATGATGCATCTGATCACGAGTTTAATGAATAGATGAAGAGATATCACAATGAACTATTATGCTAGCATGCTTCAAACACAGGTCTGAAATCAAATTTCTCAGTCAAAATTGATTTCTTCACAACTGATGTAACAGTCATAAATTATAACGCTCCAATTTTTCATAACATACATAATAATACAAATGACGTCACTGCCGCTGAGTCCCAACACCCCAACTAGGCAAAAATTACTTAACCGATTTAGGTATAGATATAAATAAAGTCCATTTAGACATAACCAATAATATTATCAAATACAGTGAAAACTTCTCATTTATTACATATTTTATTTAGTTCATAAATCATAACACAGTAGATGTACATTAGCACCATAACCTATGTCACACCTGCTCGTCGTCTCTACCTCTTGAAAATACAAAGAAGAGAAAAACACAGAAAAATAATAACCATGAGCCATATGAGCTCAATAACGTGTCGGTCCCCTTACCAGGGGTTACATGAGAGAAGAAGATAAGAAAAGAAAAAACGAAATGACCACTTAGGTCCTTTGTTCCAGCACTCTAGAACTTATCATATCAATCCGATATTCACAATTATCATTTTAAAAACACAATAAAGACAGATAATAGATACCCTTAGTGTTATAATTGTGTCCTTGACGAGACTTATTCAATTTCAACTTATTAAGGTTTATTCAACTTTAATAAAAGGGACATCCGCGAAAGGGATCAGCCAAACCGGAACTCAGGGTCTCCCGTAGTGAGTTTCCCTCATACCAAAACGACCTCACAAGGTCGATGAAAAAATATCACCTTCAAGTCACTGTATAACACATATAACAGACACAATGCTCTTTGTATTTTATACCATGAAATTATCTCACTAATAATGGATTTACATTTCTTTCAATCACTCATCCTCTTTATACATACAATCAAGGTATAACACAAGCACGCACATCATCTTATCAAGACACACAACAGTTACAGTCAGTATTTTACGTTAGCCACATTTAGTGGCTACGTCCATAGATTCCAATGCATATTATTATACTCACGGTATAATAATACGCATCGTCACATATAATAAATCTAAACGTTACCGTCTTATTGTAACTTCCTCAAACACACGCTCAGTTTGTCCTTTATGTCTCAACGAGCGGCGTCTCCAAGTCGTATGACATGATAAGATTCAAATATTAATACATTTCCTTATGAATGTTTGTTCGTACTTCGTGAAAGTTCATCATATTAATATTATGAGGTGATGCTGAGTTTTGTAAAAGCCTTTAATACTTATTTTGATTGTCCATGATGATGATTTTATATATTGAAGATATTTGTGAATATTTGGAGTTGTTTTGGGGTCAAAACGATTATTTCGAGTCCAGAAGGTTCTAAGACGGCATCCCGACCTTTGGGACGGACATCCCGACCTCTGGAATGAGTCTTTCGACCTCTAAAACGGACGTCCCGGCCTCTGAAACGAGCGTTTTGGCCTTTGAAGTGAGCTTTTCGGTCTCTAGAACGAGTGTCCTACATTCTATCCAACTTGACATTTCGACGTATTTAAATCTATCTTTTTTTTTATACAACTTCAAAAATTTTCGGTCTGCTAGTTCAAATATTGTCGCTTCCTCGACCTAGTCTTGCATCATAGACGAGGCTCAATCCCAATGAACCCTTAAAATACCTAAAGATCCACTTTACAGTCTGTCAATGACCTCTATCAGGTCTGCTTATATAACGATTGACTATTGATATACTGTCCGTGATAAATCGGATCGAGTGCATATCATAGCATATATCAAGGAACCAATAGCACTAGCATACGACATTGAGGTCATGTTCTTCACTTCGTCCTCAATCTTCGGTGAGAGTTTCAAAAATAGTTTGGAGTGCGCTGTTAAGTGAGTAGAAACTGACTTGGCATCTTTCATGTCAAATCGATCTAGAACCTTCTTAATATATTTCTTCTGAATCAAGGATAAAACCCCATGCTTTCTATCCTGGTTAATCTCCATGCCCAAGATCTTCTTTATCGGGTCGAGATCCTTCATATCAAACTCACTACTGAGTTGTGTCTTCAACCTGTCAATCATCACTTTGTCTCTACTAGAGATCAACATATCATCTACATAGAGCAAAAGATAGACCTGACTCCCATCAGATTGCTGCTGATGATACACACACTAATCATACGAACTCCATGTGTATCCAATGCTTGCCATAAAGGTGTCAAACTTGTTATATCACTGTCGGGACAATTGTTTCAACCCGTATAATGATTTCTTCAACAAATAGACTCGATCTTCCATTCCTGACAATAAAAACCCATCTGGCTGGTGCATATAGATCTCCTCTTCTAACGCACCATGTAAGAACGTTGTCTTCACATCCATTTGCTCAAGTTCAAAACCGATCTTACCAACCAATGGTAGAAGAACTCGAATAGAAGTGTATGTGACTACATGAAAAAAGACTTCAGTGTAATCAATACCTTCTTTCTGAGTGAAACCCTTAACCACCAATCTGGCCTTGAATCTCAAATCATCACCATCGCTTGCTTTCTTCTTTTTGAACACCTATTTGCACCCTACGGTGCGTTTTTTCTTTGACAAGTGAACTAGAGTTCAAGAATTGTTCTTGTGCAGAGACTCTAGTTCTTCTTCCATAACTACAGTTCACTGGATGCATTCCGAACTAGCGATGGTCTCCCTGAATGATAAAGGCTCATTCTCAATCTGGCCTTGAATCTCACATCGCCACCATTGCTTGCTTCCTTCTTTTTGAGCACCCATTTGTATCCTACGATGCGCTTTTCCTTTAGCAAATGAAATAGAGTCCAAGTGTTGTTCTTGTGCAGAGACTCTAGTTCTTCTTCCATACCTGCAGTCCACTGGGCACATTCTGAAGTAACGACGACCTCTCTGAATGACAAAGGCTCATTCTCAACTGTCTTGCTAACAATGCGTGCATATACCACCAAATCTGAATAGCCGTATCAAACTGGGGGTCTGATCTCTCATCGTTCCCTGTCATGACTAAGTTGGTACTACTGTAGAGTGGGTCTCATTTGTACTGGATCTGATATTAGTGGCTCAATTCCTGGATCTTCTGCTTCTTGAACTGACTATAAAACATCAGTAGAAATTATGGAATCTGAGGATTTCCCCATCTTGATGCTCCACCTCAAATGTCGATCCCTCGACTGCTCGTGTCTGCTCCACTGTTGTTGAGTATTCTCCTGCTTCTTAGCTTTCTTAGCTAATATTAACTCCTTATCAAATGTGACATCTCTGCTGATGATGATCCCAGATGATGATGGATCAGTAGAGTATAATCTGTACTGTTTCACATATGGCTGATATCTAAGAAAGATGACCTTCTTGATCCTAGATTATAACTTTCTTTCACTAACATGATAGTATGTATGACAACAAAAAATACGAAGCTTGGAATAATCAGTCGGTTTATCAGACCAAGGCTTATAAGGTGTCTTCATAGATAACACTGAGGAGGGTCACATGTTTTCCAGATAACAAGTCGTTATTATTGCTTCAACCCAAAACTGCTCCTTCAGTCCGGCCCCAATCAACATGAACTGTGCTCGCTCCATGAGTGTCCTATTCATGCATCTACTACCCCATTCTGCTGGGATGTGTGTGTGACACACTACAAAAAAAAAAAAAAAAAAAACAATACAGACGACTAATTATTTTAGTCGCTAAACAAGCCAAACAGTACGATATCTCACAATGCCTTTGTGCTTGTAGAACTTCAGAAATTGCTTCTTCACGAATTCCATCCACTTGTTGGTTCGAAACCTCTTGATCTGCATGTCGGTTTACGTCTCAATCAATTTTAACCATTCCTTGAAAGTCTCAAATATCTCCAATTTCTTTTTCAAGAAATATATCCAAACATAACGAGAATAATCGATGAAGGTCAAAAAATATTTTTTACCTTCCATCGAAGCATACGGAGATGGCCTCCCCAAATATGAGCGAATATAGTCGAGTGTCCTCTTCGTTTTGTGCACCGCATCACCAAACGACACTCTTTTCTCCTTGCCGAGAGCACAGCCCTCGCAGAACCCGAGCTTCTGTGTCTTCAAACCTTCAAACAAGGCAGCCGAACTCAGAACATCTATCCTCCTATTAGCCATATGCCCCAGCCGCATAGGCCACAACTTCATTTCAGAACTAGCCTCACCATCACGGACTGAAAAAGAGTTTGCAACAACGGCAACTCTATCTTGCGTAGCTCCGATCAGATAGTACAATCCAGCACGAAGTCTCGCCTTCATGGTCACCATATGATTCTTCTTGACCTCCATGTCCCCATCTTGAGAATGATAGGAACATCCTTCACTTTCCAGAGAACCCAAAAAGATAAGGTTTCGCCTCACTGCTGGAACATAACGAACATCTTTCAATGTCCGCACAACACCGTCCCACATCCGAATACGAACATCTTCCACACCAAAGATCTTAAATGCAGCATTGTTGCCCATAAGAACTACTTCACCATCGCACTCAACAAATCTGGCGAATCACTCCCGATGCTAACAGATGTGAAAGGTGTAACTGAAATCCATCACCCACTCTGAAGTAGATACGACCAAAGACTACACGACGGATGTAAGAACGGTCGAAACGTCTGAGTCTTGATGATTTCAGCAAGTAGGGCTTCCTCCTTCTTTTGATTATTCTTCAACTCAGGACATTCATTCCTCCAGTATCATTTCTGATAACAATAGTGACAAGAGTCAGACTTCTTCGAGCTGCTACTCTTCGAACGGCCTCTGAACTTATCTTTTTGTTTTCGATCCTACCTCCTCTAATGAATAGCCTATCATTAGAGCTTGATGGCCTGGACGACTCCGAGAGGTGATGTCTCAACTGATTATTGGTCAAAGACGTATTCATATCTTCCAGTGACAAAGAGTCCCTACTATGAATCATAATAATCACAAAAAGTCTCAAAGCTGCTCGGAAGAGAGCACAATAAAATCACCGCCGATTCTTTATCGTCAATGATAACTCCAACATTTTTCAGACCAATAAGAATAGTCTGAAACTCAATCAAATGCTTTTTTAGTGAGGTATTGGACTACTTCATTTTGAAGGACTAGTGACGCTCCCTCGTGTACAAACGAGGAATAACAGATTTGCTCATATATAAGGTAGATAGCTTATAATTGTAAAGCTATACGTGCCTTTTTGTCCATCTTCGTCTTATCTTTATTTTTCATTTCTGTCGATAACTTATCAATTTCTTCAAGAACCTCTTCGATTCCTTCTTGAGTTAATAAGTCAACGATTTTGACTCTACAAAGTTCAAAATTATTTGTGCCGTTAAATTTTTATATATCATATTTCATTGGTGTCATAATTTTTTTTAATCCGCAGTAAATAAAACAAAACAGTAAAAATTACAATAGACCTAACTAAATCCAAAACTTAACAACATTCGTTTCTAAACCTACGTGGGCTAACCCGGTGTAGGAAACAAGGATTGAACCCTATTAAGTTCTGATACCGATTTATTACGACCAAGATTCGTAGATTTTACCATTACTATTCTAAACGAGTTAAATAGAACGTTATAAATATAACACCAATGAACGGAATATAAATACCACAAATAAAAAAGCTAGAGATTTTACGTAGAAATCCTTGTAGGAAAAAATTACGGACGGTCGTCGACGACAAAAAATCCACTAATCAAATGAGGAGGTACAAAAGAGCAATACGAACACCGAAAACTTGAGATCAAGAAGCTAAACACTCCTCACTTCACAAATCTCTCAAGCTTAATGTGTTTGAACACTAAGACCTAACAAGAAGTCTCGATGCCACTTTTGACTAAAACACTGGTTATGCTCTATCACTGCCTCTGCTTTATCTCCGTGCCTTTGCTTTATGGACCACTCATGAGAATTTCTCCCAATGCAATTTTGTGCACTAAAGTCCCTGATGCTCAAATGTTATATAGAACAAGTGAGACAATAAGATACTCCTTCACTTGCTTTGATAAATAACATGATCACGCAAACAATAAATTGAGATGGACCATGATTTGATTTGTCGAAAGAAAAAACACGTTCAAAGACCTGCTCTTCATTGATTTCAGGCACTAGAAGACAACAAATAAAAATAACAACGAATTTCCCATGTAACTATTGATGTTCATGGGTTTTTTTTTTTTTATAATGTGACATGATGTACCCGTTATTTGATTAGCAGCCCATGTTCAAAATTGATATGGTGAATCCGACAATCAAACTATACATGATAGAAACATTATCGCATAGAATCTCATTTAATCCTTGAAGTTACCATGTGTCCAGAAGGAAAACAAACACCAAATGTCCATTATACTCCAGTAAAGAGTGCGAACAGTCACGTCCTAAACTAAAAACAAGCACGATCAACTGGAAACAGAAGCCGACGGGCACTATGAACAAGAAACGACTTGTAGAGTACAACAATCGATCTAGATTCGATTGGCTTGGCCTGACCTGGCTAATACTACTATTAAAACATCAATCAAGCCCCATACCCTGCAGTGTTGTCTGCTCACAAAAGAAAAGGGAAGAACAAAAAAGACGATGAGAAAACAGCAGACACAGTAGCTCACACAAGTTGAGGAGGATACATCAACTAACCAAGGAGAAGGATATGATGACCGATGAATATGATTTACTACATGTCACCAGACACCAATGATGATGACTGATCAAGATGATGATGATGCGAGTTTTAATGTTGAATGAAATGACCCATCATCATCATCATCATCTTTTGTCATCATCAATGATCATCAAGTAGGTAGGCAGGCAGGTACCCATTCGATATAGCATGTGAGTACGCTTCACTGGATCCGGCGAGTACCTAACCTAGCTCCTCTTGCGTTGTTCTCAGCAGCAGGTGTGGAGGGCTCGGGCGAAAGAGGCCTGGGGTCATGGGCATGGCCGTCGAGACAGGAGGAGAATTTGGAGTCCATCCAAGCATCCACATCGAAATGACCACCGTACCCCATTATACTCCTACCGCTGAGCAGCCTCCCAATCATGGCAGCCACAACCCCGAGTATCACAATGGCTATCAACACGCCTATCACCGGCCCCACCGAACCCTGGTTCGAATCCGCCGCCGCGTACGAGTGTTGTTCGCTCACCACCATCGGCGGCGGCGGAGGAGGAGGCGAAGACGTAGACGCCTGCATAAAGGGACTGTTGGACATCTTTTATCTCAGGTAGCCGGCCACCTACCTCGCTGGGACTCGCTCAATTTCTGATCAATTGGGAGATCTCTTGTAGCAAAATTATGTGTACCAGTACTACTCCTCTCATGGTAACATTCACCAGAAGTTTAGCATGGCGAACCCCCAAAGAAAGAGGAAGAGCAGAGCATAACATGTTATAGTAACTACTTTGATTCGCGGTGGTCTGATTCAGGGTTTAGGAATGAAAAGGGTTTATTAGGGTTTGATGAGCTGTGCTTGACCGCAGATGAGTCTGTATGCAGGCAGCGGTTCTGTGCCTGAGAAGAGCAGGAGGGAATCGTTGCAGAGTAGTGCAGTGAAGGTAAAAGAGAAGGGAACGAGCTAAACAATAGCAGCGGTGAATGTGAATATGAATGATGATGAATGATGATGAATGATGATGAATGATGATGAATGATGATGAATGAGATAATGATGATGATGACATTACATTGCAGAGACAAAGAAACAAAAGGGAGGGCACTGGGCAGCCTCTTCGTCTTATACTAGCAGCAGCCAGCAGTAGTACTGCTACTACTATCTATCCGCTACACAGTGTCTACACTACACTCATTACTACTGTACACTTATATTGTCACCCTTCAAGTTCGAGTACACCATTCTCTCGAGCCCAGTAATTCAATCCCGGTCAAATCCAGATATTTAATCAACTGTACTCGTAGTATTACACCATATCCTAACTTACTGTTCAATTAGAGGAAAAAGTCTTGTACGGACAACATAATACTGTAGAAAAGTCATTCGCAGCACAAAGCGGTGTAGTGTACTAACTCCCAATAAACCAGCAAGCATGTCTTCTGCCTGTTCCTTTTTATGCTGGTCCATACACGCTTGCAAAATTTTTTTTTTTTTTTTTTGAAATCTCGTTTTGTATTACACCGCAAACTGTACAGATAATAGGAATATATTGTAAGTCTGTATGAGAGTTAGCCAAAGGCAGAAGGGCGGTGCAAGCAGAAGTAGCTAGTTGCTTATAAACAACAGGCCCTTTCCTTCATTCCATAACAAATTGTCTCTGCCCTTTGCTTATAAACAACAGGCATGGCAAACATTTCGAGAACAAGTTCATTCTCTCAAAAATGGTATAAGCATCCATAGGTATACTCCCTCAACAATGACCCCTCACCTCAACAAGCAGTTATTCGACTTTAATCAATATATGAAACTACTACTCCTCCCACATAGAAAAGGGATCGAGTTTAATAAATTATAGAGAAAATGTATATTATGCAGAAAAATAAAACTGCTGAGATTTCTTAGTCAATTGCCTCACTGGACTTGAGAAGTAACCACGGCCACCAAAGGCTTCCCGCGTCCCATGGTGAAGCCCCGTGTTCCATCTGGCATCCTCGGACCTCTACGCGCCTGTTTCGCCAACAGATCAAACTGGATTGGACTGCCTGGTTGCGCAGCTGGTGATCCCAGCAAGCCACGCCCGTTGTGAACTTGTCCGCGCCCTTTAGCCTTCCCACGCCCACGACCTAAAATTTTCTTTACACTGCCTGGATTCTCCTCCACCTAACAAGAGTGGCATCCGACAGAGTTTAAGAAACAATCAACTTTTTCTTGATGGAACAACAACAATAACAAATCAAATCTTTATTACATCAAATGGGATCGGTTACATGAATACGACGACGTCACAAGTCGTCATATTCATATTGAGAGATCCAACAGGATTTTTTACGTGTTGGCTGTCGGTTACTTAACACACAACCCTTATAATTTTATTCGAACTTGAGACCGACTAGGAACGGGATAAAAATCCCCAACTTCTTGATTCCAAGACATTCTACGACAAGCTGATACTTACATTGCTGTCACCAACCAGGTCACCAATATTTGCATGCAACAAGTTTTCAAATGACTCTGGAGATGCCACTTCGTCGTCATCAACAAAAATATCAAACTCTGACTTCTTGTTCTTCAACACAGATTTTGGCTGGGGTTGGAGTCATCAATCAATGTGAGGTCGGAAGAAGGAGGATATATATGAAACAATAAAGCATAAGGGAAGTAAGATATGTTCACAGTCTATGCAACATACCGAGCATCTAAGCAGCAACCTAACTCGGAGGCCTTTTCTCCAATCTCTTTCATCGTTCAAGTTTTCAACCTGGTTTTGTGAGTCAGGGAATTGTCAGCACTAATGTTTCTCCTAGTGTACGACAATTTGCATAAAAGACCAGGTTTAGTGAAATTTGACATACTGCTCTTTCAGCAACCTCAGCGTTCTCATACTCCACCAATGCGTGCAACTTGTGTACATATATATATGAAACCAAAAGAGGGTGGGTCACTAAAGTAAAATAATGGAGAATCACTTGCTTATGAACTGTTCCCCCATTAACCTTTATTTAGTTCTTTAAACTTCAGTACCTTGTTACAGATGACAAGATCACTCTTGGAACGAGAAGCATTAGCTTCCTGAGGATGGCATAGTCGAATGGCTTTCACACTGCAGACACAAAACTGCCATCATCAATTCACAGGCGAAAGAAAGTCGCATATAACAAGAGAGCAGCTCAAGATCAAACCTCCCCACTGCTCCAAATATTTTTTCAAGATTCTGATAGGAGTGATCATCAGGTAAGTTTTCCGCCACAACAGTGCGACACTGTAAGATTAGATACAATCCTATTACATTAACGTCAAGATTTGAACTGGATTGTGCTGTCTACAGCAAAGGGAAAGAAATGGTCCGCATCTTCAATAAATCAATGAGTTCACTTGTGGAGCTAATTTAATGATTGGCTGTTGGCAAAGGCTAAAGATATTTCCAAGCTAGGCAAAGAAAATACAAGAAGATTGACAAGGATTACAACGATGAACTACACGTACAGGTAAGCGTGTACTAAACTCTTGTCATTTTTCTTGGCAACAATCCTTTTGCCTTGGCAAATGACATAAATACTTAAATAGGATTCCGAGTAAGTAGCAAAGCATTTATCTCTTATCCTATTAATAACAAGTAGTATACCTGTAAATCGTCTTTGTAATGCTCGGTAAAGGGGATTCTCCTTTTAACCTTTTTTCCATCTGGGCTAAGCACCTTCAAACGTTCCAAAGTAAGTTACATGTCACAAGGTGTGGTCAGGTCGAGTTGCACAAGGCATGAACCAAGCAGGACATACAAGATCACAAGCTCTGTAATGCTATATCTAATATAGACAGGGGAACAGAAAACAGAACTTACAAGCTTTGAAGATGAGCGCAGAGCTTGAACAAGCAAATAATAGTCATTATTAGCAAGGGCTTTGATTTTCTTCATAGACGCTATGGCAGCTAGCGGAACTATCACAACAGCAAAAATCCACACTTGGTTAAACATATGCATGCCTAAGACATTGAGCACCAGACTGAAAATAGCTCTTGGTTCTCACCATAACCTTCAGGATCTTTGCTTACGTGCTTTGCCATGGTGTCATTAGCCAATAAACTTAAGTCACTGAAAAGGTACTCAACCTGCAAACGCAACAACAACAACAACAACAACAACAACAACAACAACAACAACAACAATAATAATAATAATAATAATAATAATAATAATAATAATAATAATAATAATAATAATAATAATAATCTCTTTCATTAATGGAATATTTGTAACAAGAAAATGCAGCAGAAATAAGTTTGATGTCCGAGTAATAGTAAAGGTAGCATGCAGAAGTCACTGCAAACCAAGAAATTCCTTAACATATCTTTGGTCTTCTCACATTTTGGCCAGTGATGAGAGACTCACTGGTTGAGTTAACCAAACATCGTTCTATGTTTTTCGTCGCGATATCAGTGGTACAAATTGCCACATGATCTCCAACAAGGAAATACATGGAATGGATCAAAAAAGCGAAGGACCATTGAGAGAAGCGTACCTGTTTCATGATCTTTTGCTGAAGATCGTCGACGAGGAGGAGGGCGGCGGCAGCGGTGGAAGACGAATTGGGAACAGATAGGTTGGAGGAATCGGGGAAAAACCGAAACATGTCGTGATGATCATGAGGGAAGTAAAACCACTGTTGCTGGTGTTGATCAGGATGATGATGGAGAGCCTGGGACGCCGCATCAAGAAACTGCAAGTAGTGATGATAGAAATAACTTCCATCGGTGGCACCGCCGGGGAAGGAGATCTCGCCGTGGGAATGGGCATTGGTTGATCTCGAAGGCACAAATTCCGGGGCGTGGGCGTTGAACTTGAACGCCCCACTCGAATCTGAGGCCTGGCCAGGTGTCGCCTTGTTCCCGTTTTTCCCATTGTCTTTGTGTTGTTGTTGAGACGACAGAAGAGATTTCCCTTCCTCCTTGCTCTGAATTTGCTGATTCATCTTCTTTTTTCTGATCTCTCTTCTTCTTTCTTACAGGAGTATGTATTATTCCAATCAAACCTAATAGTACACAAATAAAACTCACACTCATACACACTTTTGTTTTATTTCATCCGAGAAAACCTAAAATTGGTAAAAAACTAACAGCCAACAACACAAAAAGGTAACAGCCAATTGTCGTGGTATTTTGGGAGTGTGAATTCTTGTGGGCAAATATTGAAAATTCAGATACCAATCCACAATTCGCGCCCAAATGTGGACATGTGCTGTCTGTGAACCCGCACATTTTGTTTTCTCATCTTTGACCATTCCTCACGTTTGTGCCACTGCCTCCACGTATGAGAAGACTCCAGAGAATCACTCTTCCATGGAAGATAGAGAGAACAAAAAATGAAAAGGGAATTCTTTCAAAGAATTTCTCATTTAAGTTTGTTGATGTTTTACATTATGGCTACTAGTAGTAGACAATGTGCATGATACATATGAATTAATTATACAACAGACGACGGATATACAAAAAAAGAGAGAGTACAACCTAGCCAAGTAGAGATCCAATTCATCCATCATGTCCCCCTCCAACATGAATCCGGCAGGGATGAACCTAGCGATTTGCGGCAGAGAAATAATATGGTGGCTTCAACATTCTTCTTGGACTCTGGTAGCCATTCTCTTTCATTGGGCTTAATGGCAAAGATCGTGACTCAATTGCGGACAACCGTAGTCTTTCCCCAGCAACCTTGTGCTGCAAAGTTTCGATCGTCGTTTTAACATAGTTAGTGGCAAGCAAAACCAATTGCACATGTAGTAAGAACTATCCTGGCACCCTATGTAAACAAAATAGAGAGGGAGGTATTCCTTCACCTTTAGGTTCAAATCCTCTAATTCTCTCTCTAATGCATCCACCCGCCTGACAAGCTGCTCGAGAGCTTCTTCAGCTACTGAAATATTAACCTCCGGAACTGGTTTTGTAATACCAGCTGCCTGGAAGTTCAGAAATCAGGTAATCAGTCAAGCCAAATAAACCACTTTAGGGTTCCTACATGATAACGCTTGAACCGACCAAGTGAACACTCAGAGAAGCGGGAAAGGGAGAAAAAACAAAGATCTGTGAACCCCAAACAGTTTAACGGTTCAAAGTTCAACTGACCTTCAATATTTTAGTACATAAACCCAATAGTTCTTGGGCAAGTTGTAGTCTTTCGTCTTCACATTCCTGTTCAAAAAATAGCAACTTATAGTCAGAGGGTGAAAATTTCCATACAGATCATCACATCAACTCAACAAAAGCAGAAATTGATTTAGACCTGTAGTTTGGCCTTCAACCGCTGCTCCTCGTCAAATATGACATAGGGACTCCTCACACTACAGGCACGAGAGCGAGCTAGCTCTTCCCTTGCACGTGACAAGATAGCCTCAGCCCGTCGTAGTCTAACACTGAGTTCATCATTTTGAACTTTCAGCTGATTGTTTTCTTCCTGTTGATTAGAGTATAGATTGCCAGAGATAAATGGATTAGATACAAAAGGATATTGCCATATGCTTCTTCTAGAATTGAACTTCCAACAGCAGGTACACTATTTAGAACAAAGGAGCTAACTAGTACACCAATCATCCAAGCAACCAGGAAGGGATCAAAACATATGGCTTGCCTTGATCTTAGCATGATGGTGAATCCGCTGCTGAAGATTCTGCTGTCCAGACAGCCTCTTTACTTCTCCTTCAAGTTCCACCTCCTTTTGCTTGTGTTTTGCAGTCTCCATCTGTATAGACCAGAGAGGCATCAAGAAACATCAGATAACCGATCTCCTTCAGGAAATGACTTAGCATGTTCATAGAATTCAAACCTTCAATATCTCATTTTCAGCTGTGAGTAATCCATCTCGCTGCTGCAGCTTCTCTAGCATGACATGTGCCGCGGTGAGCTCCGCCTGCCGCCTATCTATTTCCTCCAGCCATCTTAAAGTCAGGCAGAACGAAATTTAGCTGACGATATGGGACACTTAATAGTCAGGGGATAGAGGAATCAAGAGTTGTGAGGGCAGTTGCCTACTCTTTTCTCTCTTCGATGAACTCATTCAGCTGCTTCTTTAGCTTGTTCACTTCTTCCTCCTAAGAGCAACTTAAACGAGTTAGAATACTGATCATGTTGCTGAAATATGTGCTGAGAACAAAGCAGCTTACCTTTGCCTGGGATGCTACAGTGTCAAGCTGAGACTTCTCTGCTGTCTTTACCGCTTGTTGGCTATTTAACAAGGACTGTCATGAAGTAAATCGTTAGAAAAATGAGGGG
>JAOVYX010021827.1:0-15300 GCA_035668315.1 Drosera spatulata | reverse complement strand
GTGTTCTGTCCAAAAAAATGCATATTTTCATGGAGATCATATGCCAAAAATCAAGGATTTTTTCAAAATATAGGGGTTAAGTCACTATTTTTATAGTTCAAGGGGATAAAGTGTAATCAGATGATAGTTGAGAGGGTTTAAATGCTATTTTCGCTTCTTTTAAAAGATGAAAACAAAAATGAAAATTACAACAAAATAAGTAAACCTACTATATCTTTTTCACAAAGCAAATCAAGGAAAAAACCAAAACACAAAAAAAATATCTATTCGACATAAGAAAAAGCCTTTCTAAAATAAAAAACCCTATATAAAATTATCTATTCCACAGAAAAACCATTATCACAAAAGAAAAATAAAAATCTGTTAAATTTTAAATTTATAAAAAAATCAAATTCTAAGTTATTTAACACTATTATTTTATTATAAGTTTTCATTACGTGCAACCCACAGAAGAGTTTCTAGTTAAACTAATATCTATAATTGGAATGTTTTCCACTTATGCAATAATAAGTACTTATGTCCCTCACATTTTTCTTAAGAAAAGTAAACATAAAAAGAAGAATGGAAAAGATACTTATGTCCTCAAAAATTTCTAATATTTGATAATGCACTAAAGGATGGCAGATCGATTGAAAATTTTGTTGATATGATTGACAAGAATATAACATTTTATTGATTGGAATATTTGATTTGATATGAAAAAATGAGAAGGATTAGAGAAAGTGTTGATTATCGGCTTTGAGTCGTGTTAGAGGAACACTCTCTCTAAGACGTTATTTACCCCCATTCGTATAGAATTTGCTAAGGATTATAGGAAAATATGACAAATCGTCTCCCACGATAAAACAAAGTCTCGTCGAAGATCATTGGATAACAATTCCATGGTCTTAAAAACTCCATCGCGAAGTTGATGATATTAATTTTTCTTGTCTCTCAAACACACAAAGGAGAAAAAAGAACAACTCTATGTTTTTCACACAAACTGAAGAGGAAGAGGGAGAGAACCATACGTTTATTCCAAGAATTTAAATCAATATAAAGATCTCAAAAATTCTTTTATTTAAAGAATAATACGAACATATCTTTATATAAATCCGACTTAAATACATATGTTTTAATAAAAAAGATATGACTCTATAAAATATACTTTTTATTAAAATATTATAAAGGTCATGATATATTATATTACGATCAATAAATGTACTAAAGTACAACAATCCCTCACTTTTGATCGTAATATATATAGTTCTCTCATCAACATCATCGCGACAATAACATGCATAAAAAAGGTGTCACATAGCTTAAACCTCCCTTTAGTGTAAGATCCTCAAAGTCACATCGAATTGGTTGGTGTCTGCAGATTAAATCAGGAATCCATATGACATGTCCAGGGTCACCGTACACATGAAATCATCTTACTTCCTTTAAGAAGTTTATCATGCTCGAGCAGTATTAAAGTCATGTGCTTCTCCCCAGATCTCGTGAACCTTCTACAGAGCAAACCATAATTCCTTCAAGAAGCGACACACTTCTATCTTCACATAGGTAAGGTTATGTGCCTCCGTTATTAGAGCACATTAACAAACCTCATAAGAGCTATAAAATTCATCCTTAAAACGTAACAGAATCATATTGTCTCTACCTTTGAGGCAAAGCTTTGGATAATACAACAAGCAATCATAACGATTTGTTTTTATCACATTAAACCCAAAGGATAGAGGCTTCCCTAAGTTTGGGTTGGGTTATCATCGTCTCTAGTTTATAATGGTTTGAGGCTCAGTCCTCTTTTATTTCTTTATCATTTTGTTGGGCTAACAGGAGAATTAGTCAATTAATAATTGACTTTTCATAAGATATCATCTTATATCAATTTCACTTGAGCTCATGTCTATGACATAAGTCCAGAATTAAAACTGTAAATGTGCCTTCACGTACTTGATAAGATCAATCCCCTTTTCACTATCATCACATAGTGATATATGGATATGGGTTTAAGTCACAATTTGGTGTCTATCAAGTCTCATTCACTTCCAACATGAAGCAATGACCTTCCTCATTAGAAGTCATGACATTTCAATTGCCTTACTTGCAATTGTTACATTTTCTTTACAAAAACATCTTTCTCGATGTTATGAAACATCCTTCCCGATGCATATGAAACATTCTTCTTGATGTTCAAAATTAACATCCTTCTCGATGTTATTAAATTACATATATACACCCCCACTATTTAAGACAATCTTGAGTTTAAGGTGTCAATCTCTCTTGATCGATTTAAATTCATAACCTATAAGGTATCAAATCAATTCTCGATATGCATCCTTGAATTTTTTATGCCATTTATGTTTGATAATATAAACAAATTAATTTTCATCGTCATAATTATTTGGTATCAGTCAAGATACTTACTCGACATTTAATGTGTCATTGTTTATGAAATTCCACACTAAGAATTATTGGTACATAACTTGTCTTATGAAAGTCCTAATATACTTGCTCTGGAGACTAGAGGGGAGGAGAGGGTGAATAGTCTCTTTTTCGAAATACTTTCAAACTAATCAAGACTACTTTGACAGTAGGGTTATTCTAAGGTTACTGAAGTAATACGGAACCTTACTGCAGTAATGTTGATTTCTTTTAGTTTTGTTCTAGGTCGAAATTGATTAGCAATAGGGTTATATGTGCTAAAAGCAGTAATGTAAATACACAAAGGATTTTTATAATGGTTAGACAATATAATTAAAATACGGCTATATCCCTTACTCCTGTCTTCCCTTGATAATCAGTGTGATATATCAAGAGAATAGCACTAAGTGTGATTGTTATTTTTTTCTCGCAATCAATCTGTCACTTTACAATGTCTAAAAGACAATAAAAACCAAAACTTAAAAACTTTTATTCTTCTATATAGGTTTTGAAACAACTTCTTGATCTTAGTTGTAAAACATTGGGACTATTCAATCCTTACTTTCAGATTGCTGGTTTAGATCTTCAACAATCAACTTCACACTCTTTGTTCATTTAGAGCCTTACTGCTCGAGTTCTTAGTTCAGAGTAATGGAGATTCAAAAGTTGTAAGTCATGGGCATCATCGTCTGTATTTATAGACAATCTCAAATTTGTAGCCATTACTAAAGTTGTCCTTTCCCTGAAACATCATTTTTATGTCATCCTGAAACCATTTAGCTAGACCTGTGGTGATGCGAAGCCGATCAACATTTTAAATATGACTGCTTCCACGTTCGTCGCAAAACGTACCAATTTATTTTTATCCCGCTAAAGTTACTAATGTAGATAAGGAAGCAGGGGTCAAACCCACAGGGAATGATGAATTTTGAACTAAACACAACTTAAAATAGTTACAATCCTAAGAAATGGGGTAAGATTAAATATAAAATTGGGGGGGTGTTTAAACTGTTTAAAACGTATAAACTAAAACTAAACTAACTAATCAAAAGAAGATAAAATAGAGCTAGAATGTAGAGTGGATTACTTAAGTTAGGAGAAAGGTAGGGACGATGGTTGAATCATTTTGAGTCGCTTAGATCAATCATAGATGTTTCTGAATTTTAGATGTAATGATTAATGTGGAATGGTTGTAATGAATTTGGCTTAACTCACTATGTTCCTTAGCTTCTAACTTCAAATTATCTCGGATAGTTAAGCTAACTCAATAGATCTAAATCATTTCAATTAGCTCAAACATGATTTAAACATAAGAGTTGAATCGTAACATGGAACTAAGATTCATAACAATCATAGTAATTAGCTTAAACTAATCATGTTACATGCATATGAAACCATTGATTGTATAGACATTTAGCTTAAATCATATTATATCAATTAGCTACTAATCAAAATCACTTAGCGTGATTTATAGCTTTAACCTATGTATATTAGGTCATCAATCTAATAAACACATGTTATATAGTATTTCTAACAGGTTTCATGCAACATTTTTATCATCAAACATCTCTGGTTTCAATCATATACTCAATATCTCATGATCTAAGGTCATCAAAACTAATCAACACATCCCTACTAATGAACTACTCACACATAAGCATTAAAGAAAGCATGGAATTAAACATGACAATGTAAACAAACATTCTGCAGAGATTGAATTACTGAGAGTGAAGGTTTTACAGCGCTCAATGCATTCCAAAGTAAAGTCCAAAGCTATCCTATGCGTTTGCGGATCAAAATTCCTTGAAATTCCCTCCAAGGCCCCTCCTCTTTACGTCTCGCCTCCCTTGATCGCCTCTACCGTCCCTGAGCATTTCCTCCCCTATATTCTGTTTAGAAGAACCCCAGGGCACGTATTTATAGGCGAGGGTCGAGACCAGATCGATCCGACAGCCGAAAATTGATGTTTTGCATCTGAGACAGCGTCGCGGCCGCGACCATGGTAGTCACGCCCGTGACAGCTTCAAAAAAGTTGAAATAAGCTGAATTGATGCGTCGTGCCCGCGACTAGGGATCGTCGCGCCCGCGACCAGGAGCTTGCCCGCGACACTGAGCTGTAGTGGTCGCGACTGATGCACTGTTTAGCTTAAAACTAATATAAAAAATAGTAAACGACGTTCAAAAATTCTACAAACTTGTAAAACACATCTAAACATGCTAATCTAGCTAAACAACGTGAAACTTTGTTGTAGAAACTCTCGAAGCACGTGAAACGATGATGAATCGTGAAATTTTAGCTTTTTGAGCTTATGACTTGCCATTTTCTTCATCCTTCTTTATTTTTGCTTCAAACTTCACGCCAGTCTGTCAAAAACATAAAAACACAGCAGTACCAATATTCCAAGACAAAAAAACGCTAAAAACATGAAATAGATAATACAAAAGGAATAAAACAAACATTTAGAATAAAGAAACGATATGTGTTTATGCACACATCACGTGACCTCTGTCCCTAGTGTAGAAAAGGACACTGACACTGTGCGAAAGATCCCTTGTGTTCTTTGACTTCTTTTGGATCCTTCTGTTGAACTCAACCTTACTGCGCTTCATACCTTGCTACAATAACCCTTTTCATAAAAGTTGTCCAGGCTTAACCATTCATTGTTGTAGATGTTCAAATGCTCAAATCTTGCTATCCCGTTACTCATGACCTCAATGTTGTCAACCTTGCTGTATTCCTCTCTAAACCAGCCTTGCTGCACACACATTGCAGACTCACTTTCTAAGCAGATGAGTCCTCAGCCTTGATGCAGACTGAAATAATCTAAGAGTAAAGTTTACTAATCACTAAATTTCTACGCATTAAGGATTTTGACACAACAATCTTCCCCTAAATTGATGATAGCAAACTTTATCTAAACAACACAAAGATCTACGTTTTTTTTTATATATACATCAAGAGAAAAGATGTACAAAATTTAGAGACAAGCATTTCAGCTCACATACTCTACTGCTTTTGTCTCTTTGGAGTAGTAGGATTATCAGTATCTCTCCCCCTCTTTGTGATGGGCCTTGGAGGCTTAACACCCTTGGTTGAAGGTGCCTATATTATGGATGTGGGTTGCTGTGTTCCAGCTGAGGCTGATTGTGTTTGACTATTAGTACTCGTCTGTGATCCGATTGTTTTCTCCAGTGCTTGAGTGAAGAAGTTTAGACTACCTTTTATTCTTTGTTTTGTCCTCTGCATAGCATCCTGTTCTCTTTGCAGATCAACAACACTTTGATTGAGAGGAATGCTTATCTTCTTGTGAGAACCAGTCCAAAGTGGAATAGAGTTCTCAATCTGGACCGTTGCTGTTGTAGACTCTCCCCATGTTTGTTTTCATCAGTGAAGAGGAATAGAGTGCTACTAATTAGATGCTGGCTGAGGGCATTGACCTTGGTTTTGACATCAGTGAGTTCTGCATCGGTTCTGGCTTGGTTCTTCTCCATCAAAATTCTCACTATAGCAATGTCATCAGCCAGAGAAGTCGTCTGCAGCTCCATACGCTCTAACAGGCACGTAATCTGCTCTGTGATAGTATTGGTGAGTGAGGTTGATTGATTTTGCAGCCTCTTTGTTTTTTGTTGGTGTATTTCTTTCATGTACTTCTTATGAAGGGTCAGTAAAGCATCTGTTGCTATGACAGTTGTAGATGTGTGCTTCGTTTTTCGTATGATTTCAATCAGAGCCTTAGTGAAGTCTGTGGTGATATACTCAAGACTGCGCTGGATCTTATGGATCTGATCTTGAAGTGATTCAGCAGTTGAGTTCATCTGTTCATTGGATGTGGAGAAGTGCTTAGTCTGTTATCTTTGAAGTTGAATGATTTAAACAGCAAGAAGTTGCAGAAGTCTCATAGGGTCATTCAACAGAAGAATTGAGACGCCAAGAGCATCACTGGCAGCATCAGCAATTCGTTGTTGTGGAGTTAGAAAGGAGGGAGGAGAGTACTCAAAGAACTCTAGTGCAGGAGACTCTACTGTAGGAGGGGCCTTGGGATATACAGTATGGCTCAGATCTACTACAGTAGAGTCATTCAGAAGTGATGCTGAAGAGCAAATGAGTTATGGAGTAAAAGACACTACGGGGATCATGTTTACTGGCTCTTCTGCAATAGTTGATGGCCTATGAAGTTCAGGAATCTGTTTTAGAATGGGCTTATCTGGTACTATTGGCACTTTCAGTAGAGTAGAGTATACTGAAGGAGAGACACAAGCCTCTTGGGAGATCCCTTATGAAGGAACCTCAAACACCTCTGACTCTGCTATACCCTGCTCTGCAAAAGCCTCAGGCGCTTCTGTCTCTATGGCCTTTTCTGTTTTTTGGATTGGCAAGGGAGCATCAGATTGGGGTTCATTCAGTTGTGGTGATGATATTATGGTGGTTGTTTATGGTAGAGAGAGTGTTTTTGTGATAGTTGTTTATGGTGGAGAGAACGTTTTTGTGGTGGTTGATGGTGGAGATGGGGATTTTGTAGTGGTTGATGTTGGTGTGGAGTTGAAGCTGGGTTATTGCATTGATGTGAGTTAGGGAACATTAAAAAGGGGAGGGAGGCATTAATGATGTCATAAAATTGCCTTTCTGTAGTTGTGATACTGTTTGTAGAAGGAATATTATAATGTAGAGGGGTCTGCAGTTCTTGAGAAGTATCTCCTAACCCTTGGTTCTCTGCAAGGGCTACCTTAACAATGAGGTCAATGTCAGCTAGTAATACCTTAGCATCATGCATCACCTCCCCCTGAGTTGCTGTAGGTATAACAGAGAGATCTTGTGCAGAAGACTCTACAACAACTATGTCAATAAGTCATCATCTGAGCTATGTTGTTATGGTGTAGAAGGAGGAGGGTTATTGGCACAATCATTATCATTGTTTCCATCTCCAGAGAACCTTCTGTCTATGATGATTGCCAGATATTCCTACAGCAGTATGGAGGTGGCACTTTGTAGCAATGCAGCGAACTTAGTCTCCATGTCATGAGTCATGACAAACTCTATACGTGCCTAATTGTCCTTGGAGAGCTGCTGGTAATGGTGATTTCTATCGTTGTACCTAATATTCCGGGTTACTCCAATACCTGAAGCATATGTAGGAGTGGCATCTTCATTAACCCTCTGGAGGATGTGATAGAGAGGGTTTCTATTGTTAGGAGTTTTGTTATCCCTCGTTGGCCTTCTAGTGCTGCATCTCCTGGTTATAGCTATAAGTGGTCGGATTTGGATTGTTTGGCTTATGGTGGTGGTTTGTGCGGTGGATTTTCGTTGAGGGAGGGTGATGGATGTGGAGGTTGAGGTTGGCTGGACATTCTGAATGTTACTTTCAATGGCTGCAACAACCTGAGCCTGTATATTAGGGTTTGAGAGGGATGCTGCAAGAGAGGTATCAAGGAGATGAGCACTCTCCTCATCGCAAGCCGTGTAGCAAGGGCAACATTAGCCTCTACTTGGTGTTGCCCTCTCTTAGGCTTAGGTGCCTCGACTATGACATCCTTTCCCCTGGATTTGGGGTCTATGGTTAGCTGAGATTGGAAAGTTCTTTGTGGTTGAGATCTGATTATTGTGGTGGCAGTTGTGGTTGTGGTCATTTGGTGGGTTAGTGTTTGTGGTGGCGAAGTTCTATGGTGGTAGGGTTGCTATCTTCCTTCATTATTGAAGAGAAAGGCTCTTCCCTTTCTACAAGAGGTGGTGAAGGGGTTCCCTTACGTGGCAGGTCCTCAGCACTTCTGCAATCACCTCTGTAGTGGTGATAATTATAAGAAGAGGACTCTTGGCTGATGCAGCAACCTCCAAGTCTACTGCAGTAGTGGTGGAGTCTGCTGCAGTTGACTCCATTGTAGTAGGGCTTGCTGCTCAGAGATGATTTAGAAGGGAGGATGAGCTTCCTTTTGGTAATGCCCTTCTTTGACTTTTTCAAAGATTTCTCAAGGGCCCTTTTTGACACAGGAGCTGTTAGGAATGTGCAATCCCTATAGTGTATAAAAATTGAAGAATAAAACTTTGGTGTAGAATATGTCCATGGTTAGTTGTTTAGGTTAAGAACTAGGTTAGTAATTTGCAGTCTAGGGAAGCATTGATAGGAATTTGCAATCCCTCCATTTGTATAGAAATTGATGAACAAAACTTAAGAGTAAAACCATGATGTAGTTAGTGTACTTAGGCTGGAAATATGGAAGAGTAGACGGCCACAGATGAAGAGCATTGTGGGTCACAAGATGCAGACTACTACAAGGAGATTTCAGTAAGGCAGGTAGGGTATACATGGACAGCAATAGACCTCCAAATGCTTCAGGATCTAGGATCAATCTTGTTGACAAGGGCCAACACAGCAATGCAGAAAAGGTTATAGCAGTGCTGAGGTTGCAGCAGTGACCGGGTGCAGACGAGATCTCAACGATACTGGGTGCAGCCTAGGTGACTGTAGACTAAATACAGCAGAGCTGATTGCAGGGTTGGACAAGAATCAAAGGATTGGTCAAATCGAAGATTTGAGATATGAAGAATCTGTACTAGGATCAGAAAAGGTGAAGCAATTCTATCAATATCAGTGATGGGGACACTGTGAGCAAACAGACAAAGCCGTCAACATCTGAATAGTACAGTAATGGGTTTTCATCCCCTCAGCCTATAAAAGGGGATCAAAGGAGCTCAGGAAAAAAAAATGTTTTTGGATGATGATATTTTGAACATTCTTAGGAAGAAGAAAAATCAGAAATCATTGTGCAAAGCGTACGAGTGAGCTGAAATAAAAAATCAGAAAGAAGGGGGCACACTAGTCTGCTCTGAAGAACAAGAAGTTACAGCAGAGTCTGAAGATCTAGGTTCTTAAACCTCTAGCAAGTTGCGAACTTGTAAAGGGGTTTTCTTTTAAGCAAAAAACAAGAAGATTGTGAACTCACCTCTTGGCTTGACTATAACGGTCACCAAGAGAAGAATGGACTAAGCTCTCGTTGATCAGTTGATGATAAGTGTCTGAACCACTATAAAATCCTGTGTTCTTACTTCTCTTTACATTACATATTAGAACTGTTAGAAATAAATTAAAGAGTACGAAGAGGCAAGCTTTAAAAGCATAAGTCTCTGTAGCAGACACATCTTGTAGTCTGCAAGAATAACTAGTGCATGTCATTTAAACACCCTATTGTTTTATATAAAAAAAAAGTTTTAGGATAACCTATTCACCCCCTCTCTAGGTTATACCTCTAGGAATAGCAAACATGCAGCAGAGAAGTAGACCATTGTTGGAGAGCCAACATCATTCACCTGAATGCAGACTACTACAGAAGGTTCTAAATAAAAAACTAGGATAAACATGGGCAGCCAGAGACCACAAATGCTTCAGGATCTAGGATCGAAGCCTCAGGATCAAGTTATATCAATGCAGTAAATTGGGTGCAGCAGAGCTCGCTTGCAGCAGAGGTGGAAATGTAGCAGACTGATTGGTGAATGAGCTGGGATCTGAGGTTGATAGTGTTTATGTGAAGGCCTTTCAGCATCACTGAGGATTCGTACAGGGGACAAACAACCAGCTGTCAACATCAAAATAGTATAATCACGGGTTCTAATTCCTTGAGCCTATGAAAGGGGATTGATCAGGCTCAGAGAAGGTTGACGACAACTGTGGATTTCATTTACCAGCAAAAGAATTTCTCAAGTGTTGTGCAATCGTTCTTGAGAGCTGTGAAGAAAAATCTGAGAAAAGGTGTTCACTAGTTCGCACTAAGAACAGCATCTACAGCAGAGCTTTTGAAAAGATCTGTGCAATGATCTAGGTTCTAGCCTTTACAAGTATTGTACTTTTAAGGAGTTATCTTGTACGCCACAAACAAGAAGATAGTGAATTTACCTCTTGGATAGACCACACTGGTTACCAAGGGAAGGCTGGAGTAAGCCTTCGTTGATCATTTGACAACGATTGTCTAAACCATTATAAAAACTCTGTGTCCTTACTGTCTTTTATTCAAATACTTGGAACTGTTGGAAAACAATTCAGAACCCTCAAGTGACAATCTCTCCACACTATTGTCTCTACTGCAGACTCGTTCAGCAAGTCTACAGAAGGTTATGTGCATACTAGCCAAAGACCAGGCTGCATTGAACTGTGAAAATTTTTTAAAAGACTATTCCCCCCTATAGGCTATTCATTGTAAACTCTGTGATTTATAATTAGTATCAGAGAGAGACTTTCTGGACTTAATAGTTATTAGAAAGAAAAAGGTCCCATTCTTTTCTGCCTGTTATCTGCAAAGAAGTTATTACAATTTATTTTGTGAAGAGAGAATGGCTCCTCCAAAGCTACCTAAGTGCCCTAACAGTGGTGAACCACCAGCCTACTCATTTTACAAGTTTAACCATTGGAAGCTAAGAATGCTAGCTCATCTGGACTCAATAGGTGAAAGAATACAAGACATTGTCATCATATACCAAAGATGCCAGATCCACTAGATGGCACAAAAGAAGTTGACAAGCCAAAGTCTCTGTGGACAAAGGAGGACTGGGACTTGGTGCTGATAGACAGAGGGCAAGAAATCAAATCTTCAAGGCCCTAGATGATGACATGTTTGAGATAGTAGTTCACACCATCACAGTAAAGGAAGCATGTAATGCTCTACTGCTCAGAAATGAAGGAACGAATGAGATTAGGGAAAATGAGAAGGATGTTCTGATACAGCAGTACGATTAGGTATCCATGAGGCCTGACGAAAATCTTACTACGTTCTACGACAGATTCAATGTATCGATCAATAATCTAAAGACAATTGGAAAGACATTGTAATACCCCAAAGAAATGCTTAAATGGTTTGATAGTACTACCTATACCAACAAGGTGCACCTTTCTTTTCGGTAGCCCATCACTTTAGAACTCCGTAGTTAAGCGTGCTTAACGTGGAGTAATGCTGGGATGAATGACCTCCTGGGAAGTTTCCCAAGGTGTGTGCAAGTGAGGCCAAAGCGCACTGAAAGGACTAGAGTTGGTCTGTAGGGCCAGTTGTCAGCCTGATGAGCGGTTCTTGGTGACGACCCGATAGCAAGGATTTGGCTGGGGCGTTACAGACATTTGACAATAAGGAGGTTCATGAGATCCCTTGGAAAAGCATGAGGTACAAAGGCTATTGTAATTAGAGAATCAAGAGATCTAGCAAAAATATCACTTGCACAACTCAACGGCATGCTGCACACTGACACGCCCATCGCAAAACGGTCAAACTAAAATAATAATATGCTTACTCACACTCTTAATTCTATTCTAATTAACTGTACAGCAGTAGCAGACGCTCTTCCCCTCACAGATGCAGATGACACCATAACGCCACCTATAGACGATACTGATCAAATCAAGGAAACATAAAAATCTACCGATGAGGCTCCATCCACAGAAGCACACCATGAACCAGTTACTGAATCATCAACAGAAGGAAAAAAAGCTGAAGATAAGCCTGATGAAATCGTCATTCTAACAGATGAATGGTTTGAGATGTCTGCTGTAGTCAAGGAGACTCAGTTAAGCCAAGAAATTACATATGGTGGAATAACTCTGCAGGAGCTGAGAAAGCATCTTATGAACGACACTCCTATTTCAATGAGAGCTGTACAGCAACACATCACTACAGACCCAAGGGTATCACCTCTCAACATTTAGTTTACTCCTAAATCCATATTTGGACTTGAGCAGACCATAGCAGGTCCCCCATCAGTTGGCTTTTTGGAAGGGTTGCTCTGCCACTACGAACATACCAATGACTCCGATGACGGCTGCAACAAGTCTCAAACAAATCCTCGCAGCATCACGCACTCAAGCATCACCCTCACAGACTATTGTGGCAGGATTGTCCAAGGACAAACAATCCCCCTCAAGGCATGATTCTGACACCATTACCTTGGAGTATTGCCTTCAGCACTTGGACCAAAGTGTCTATGATCTTCACCAACAAAGGATGCATTTCATGATCTGCTAGAAAGCCTTGAACCTATTATAGAAGAGCTCGAGTTAGAAAGAAACAACAAAAACAAGTACTTTGCCGATTTTTATGATGTCCTCTCTGGCATTGGCAAACCTTTGCATCAACAAATCAAAAAAAGTAACGCCATCAATCTTCAACAATACCACAAAAATGCCTCCGACCTGAGCAGACTAAGAATTGCCTAAACCTCCAACATCCGCAAGCTGCAGACCTCTCTTCAAGTTGCAGACCTCTCTTCAAGCTACTCAAGATGAACTCCAGTACTACATTAAGAACAATGACATGAGACTCACCTTACTGAAGACTAAAGTTCAGGCTGAAATTGTCAAGGCTACTACAGCTCAGCAAACTACCTCCATCAAACTCAAGGCATTAAGACAAGCAGTTGAACCTCTCACGGCCACACTTTTTGCTTGCTTTCTTCCTAAATCTGATGACAACAAAAAGGGAGAGAAGGACACCATTTCCAAGGAAATGAAGGATCTAAGGTAGAAGCAAACTGCCAAGGGGGATGAAGGTCACAAGAAAACTTCCAAGGAACCCTCAAGATCTCAGGGGGACGACTCAAGCAACCGAGGCAAACAGGAAAGAAAGAGATCCAGAGTACATCATCAAAGGGAGAGATCTCCATCAGAAAGGCGTATACGAGACTATGAAGCAGACTACCTTGAGAAGCGCAGCAAAGGAGACAAAGGTTACAGGGAACACAAAGGTCATAGGTAGAACACTTCTAACGCCTTGTAACTTTTCTTTTCAAACTCTGTATAAAACTTTTTCTTTCAATCAAAAATGTATTTTAGAATGGTGAACTTGTTGTCTTGAAATTAAAGTTTTGTTATCATCAATTTAGATGGAGATTGTTAGAAATGTACAATCCCTCCAGTGTATAGAAATTGATGAACAAAACTTTAGAATAGAACATGCTTGTAGTTAGTTGTTTAGGTTGAGAGGTAGGATAGTAAGTTGTAGTCTAGGAAAGTATGCACCAAAGCAGCAGACCACAATTGGAAGGCCAATGTGAACCACCTAAATACAGACTACTATAGAAGGTTCTAGATAAACAACTGGGACAAACATGGACAGCAAAAGACCACAAATGCTTCAGGATTTAGGATCGAAGTCTCAGGATCAAGTCACATCACAATGCAACAAACTGGGTGTAGCACTCTTACAACAAAGGCAAAAGCACAGCAGACTGGAAGTGTAGCAACCTGATTGGTGAGTGGACCGGGATCTGAGTAACGATTATATCGAAGATTTGAGGTTCGAAAATACGTACGAGATCGATAGTTGCCGTGAGAAGGCCTGTCAAAATCACTAAGGATTCGCACAGGGGACAAACAACCAGCTGTCAACATCAGAATAGTACAGTCACGGGTTCTAATTTCCTGAGCCTATAAAAGAGGATTGATAAAGCTCAGAGAAGGTTGACGATAATTATGGATTTCATTTACAAGCAAGAAAAATCTCTCCAGTGTTGAGCAATCATTCTCAAGAGCTGTGAAGAAAGATATGAGGAAAAGAGTTCACTAGTCTGCACCAAGAACAACATCTGCAGAACAGTTTTTGGAAAAAGATCTGTGCAACGATCTAGGTTCTAGCCTTAGCAAGTTCTGTACTTAAAAGGGGTTGTCTTGTAAGCCACAAATAAGACGATAGTGAACTCATCTCTTGGCTGACCACACAGGTTACCAAGGAAAGGCTGGACTAAGTCTTCGTTGATCATTTGACAACGATTATCTGAATAAGTATAAATATCTTGTGTCCTTCACTGCTTTTCATCTTTTACTTAGAACTATTAGAAAATAATTCAAGACACACAAGAGACAATCTTGATATACTATTGTCCCTATTATAGACTCATTCTGCAAGTCTGTAGAAGGTTAAAGTGCATACTAGCCAAGACCAGGCCGCACTGGACTGTGAAAATTTTTGCACAGCCTATTCACTCCCCCTCTATGCTATTCATTATAAACTCTGTGATTTACAGAAGACATGCTAAGTCCTACCTCTGAGAGTCAGACAAGGCAGCAAGGTGAAGACAAGACTCCCCAGACCAGCAGACCTAGTGAACAAAGCTGAGTGTTTTATAAATAATAGTTTAAGCAGAAGAGCTCAGTACAGGACAAAAGCGAATATGTCACTGTGATAACTTTTGCAGGCTTTTTTATTCTCATGTCATTTTCAGGAGTGTTGGAAGTTGGCATTGGACTCTTCCTGATCGAAATCGACGACTGAGATTATTTGAAACGACAAAAGAGGCAACACCTAGTGAAAAGAGCATTGCCTATAAATAGATGAAGTGTAGACAGGTTATCGCTTGTTCTGAATTTTGACAAATAGCAATTGTAGACTGTGTTGATAGAAATCTCTCTAGCTGAACAAGTGCTGCGTCCAAAGTATACACAGAGGCTCACATCTACTCAAAGGGTGCGTCAAGACTAAAGGCTAACTGATAGGTGAAAATCAGGAGAGTTTTAGTAAGCTACGCAGGAAAGGTGTTTAGTAGAAGACTGCACCATTTGTGTGTACTCTATAAGCTGGATAAGGGTCAACCAAAAACCCAACACATAGTGGAATACCTCTTAGTTGATCACACTGATCTCTAAGGAAAGAGTAGACGTATGCTTTAGAGTTTCATTTGAACTCTATCGTCAAAACCACTATAAATCCAGTGTCTTTATCTTTCTTGCATACTTATTGCTTTCTTGACATAGTCTAATATAACTGAATCTGAGATTGATTAATCTAAACTGGTGAAGAGGCAACTGTTGTATCCCGAAACTCAATATCCAACAGACAGCAAAGCTAAGCTTATAATCAACAGAGTTACTAATTCAACTCTACTGATACATCATTTCTAGAGACATAAATCTATTCAACCTGGGGGGGGGG
>JAOVYX010021826.1:0-15302 GCA_035668315.1 Drosera spatulata | reverse complement strand
CAATCCAATGTGAGTCTTCTTATATAGTGATGTACACAGCGTGTTAATAGGAGAGTGTGAAGCTTAAACTCGTTGTGTGAAGTTTGTGGTTGTAATCTACTGTAGCATGGTATCGGATTGATCCTAAACTTGTGCTGCTTGTGCTAAAATTAGCACTTTTGGATCAAGTAAATAAGAATTAAAGGATGTAAATCGATTTGGCTGAAAATTTGTAGCATCTGTAGGTGATATATTGGAAAGTTCTTCAGTTTTCTCCTCTCTTTCCGTCTCGTGGAGTAGGAAGAAAAAGCAACATGAGACTAAAAGATGATGAGTTAGAAGCAAGTTTTTCCCTGAAGTATATGTTTTTGCAACTTTGCTTAAGTTGTTGTGCAATACAGGTCAACTTACTAATGCTTAAATCGATAGGTCGTTTGGATCGTTTTCTATTTTCTACAGTTACAATGTCGGCCTAGATGTTTCTATCATATATATGATCTAGGAGGATAAAATGTACGTAATTATATCTCTATCGAAGACAACATAAAAACTCTTATTGTATTTTTTTTAGGGACTCCATATTGAATCAAAATAAGAACATAAGTTATAGGATAACTTCAAATTTTCATTATTCTTTTTTTTTTTAAAGAGAATGATAGTTGGATCTTGGGCCTGGCCCAAGACTTGAGCCCATCACAGGGCCTCGTGCACTGAGCGGGAAATTTGCATCGAAACTTTTGAACTAATTTTCTCCTTTCCCCACTCTCTCTCCAAAATCAACAGCCACTTCTCAATCTACTCCTCCCCAATACGACAGTGCTCAAACCACAAAACGGCACCACTTATCCCCATCTTCTAGAATTCTTTTCAAAGTTCGCTTCTTGTCAACGTCATTGTATCCCACCATCGGCCCATTCAATCCCAAAATCAGGGTTTCGAGCAAACAGGAACAATTTTGGGGTCGTACCGTGTTGTTTCAAATTAGGGTTTTGTATCCCCAAGTCCCAATTTTTAGGGTTTTGGGTGTGATTCGGATACCCAATTGAGGGTATTCAACTGGGATTGTGGCAATTTTTGGGGGGTTAGCTGTAATGGTAGTTGGAGTTTAGGGTTTGATTGGAGTGAGAATTTGTCCTATTGTTAGGACTTTGAGTTGGATTCAGATACCCGATTGAGATATTTCAACTGGGTTTGTGCAATTTTGGGGGGTTTTGTTGAGATGGTAGTTAGGGTTTATGGTTTGAGTGGTGTGTGGAATCGATTGCATTGAAGGATGAATAGAGCCAGCCAAGAGGAGGAATTCGGGGATGATGGGGCTGAAAGTGGCAGTAGATTGCTTCACACTGTTCAGCCTCATAGGGACTTGGAGTCGAATTGGGGTGTCGATCTTGCTAAGAGTCTCGAGGAGTATTTGTTCAAGATTTGTACTGGGGACCTCAGTGCTGGAAATGATGCACATTTCTCCATTAACTTCGCCGAAGGTTCGATTTTATTCCCTATATCATATTCGGTATTCCCCATTTCTTGACATAGATGTTTAGTGCATTTGGGTGACGTTGAATTTCTGTTGGGGTTGGATTTGCTACAGCTGCGCTTCTGCTCCAAGGATCAATACAGGTTTATAGTAGGAAGGTCGAATACCTTTGTACCTTGGTCTTGCACGCGCTGGAGTTCATATCTCAGAAGAGGTAGGGTAATGGTCTTGCCTTCTTTTTTCCCCTTTTCTCCCCAAAGTATCTTTGTGTTTAATGTTGATAAACTTATGTCAAGTACATTGCTTTAATGTTTACAGCTTCTCCATAGAAGTTCCTTTCTTACCTTTAAGCTTGAATTCTGGCTACGATTGTAGATTTAATAAGCTAAGTTGAGGTTATTGGTTTATCTTTTGTCGCATCACTATTTATTGTATTAGTCTTCCCCGTGATTTTGGGTAAATGCAGACCTCAAGATCAAGCAGAGGGCACGGAAGCCCAGCCTGAACCCAGTTCCTCACGTGCAGTCCATCATGAAGATAATGATCAATTCTGGTGTTCAGATGATATTCCAGGTAACCCTAACTCTATAGCACAGAATCATGCTATTGTTTGAATGATGACTTTCGCTGATAATTTCTACAATACAGTGGAAGCTAAGAATATCCTGGATGATTTAACCAGCAGAGATGTTCCTCCTAATCATTATGTGAAGCCCCCGGCTAATCTAGTAGTCCTTGAAGGTGATTGTCTAGATTCTAGTGGCGATGGTGGAGAACTCGAAGCTTATCTGGTATCTTCATTGCTCTTGTAGTGTGATAATCGTATCAATGTGGTTCTTCTATTTTTTTCATCATTTTCATCATCTTCAATGCTCACTGCAGTTGGCCACCAATGATTTGTATCATGATTTCATTTTGCTGGATCCACGTGATGCTTCCGTAGTAGATGAATTCCTGAAAGGAGATAAAGCTGGTGAAGTCCGACACAGTGCGCACAAGGGAACGCCTCTGACGTGTAAAGCCCGAAAAACATTCCTCTCCCCTTTTAGGAACTCCACGGGATCAGCACGCAAGTCGGCTCAAAGAAAAAATCGGGATGATATTACCCAACCTGCTTTTCCATGTAATGGTGTAGAGGATGATGATGATGATCATGCCGGGCCGTCTTCTGCGTTCTATGGACCTGATAATGGCAATTATGGAGCGGAAATGGATTATGATCATGCAGGAGGTCCAGACGATGATACCGACTCTGACGACGAAGATCCATGGAAGCCTCTGAACCCCCATGAACCTGGCAATTTGAAAGTTAAACCATTTAGAAAAGGTGGCTGAAGGCGCCGATTCCTTTCTTTTACTGGAAAGCCCGTATGTTTTTTTTTTCTTTTCTTATCTTTATCCTTGCTTTCCTTTCTGTAATGTTCTGCCGCCATGCAGTTAAGTTTTCAAGAAAACCTTGGGCTAGGAAACAAGTTCCTATAGCAGCAGATTTTCCTCTTGCAAAGCGAAATGGCCCCATTAGTTCACAGTTCACAGAAATCTGGGAGATGAGGAGCTGTGCCCGTCAAACTCAGCAAGGGTCACAATCTCCCCCGTTTTTTGAAAAGGTTTCCATCTGTTTGGCTGGATACTTTAATTTGTTTTGGGACTTGTGCTGGTAGAATTTCTAACTTCACAATTGCAGCTCCGTGAATCCCTTATTCATGGTAAACGGGCAACTTATGATGGCTTGTCTCATCTTGTGGCTGACAACGACGACGATGTGGACAATGGTGCCTTGGATTTCGACAACCATAACTTTGAGCAACCTGATTTCGACATCCCAGGGGCCGCTCACATGGAAGAAGTTCCTGCATTTATTCCGGAACAGGTTTGGCAATTGGCATGGGAAATAACTTAGCAGTGAAATTTCCTCTTGAAGCTTTTGAAGTTTTCGTTCAGCTTATTCCTACTATCTTGTCTTTGCAGCATGGTAATTTCCCTAGCCAGTCTGATACTAATGAACATGATGGAATTCCGACGTCTCAGACCAGCTTAGAAGATCTTTGTAGAGCTCACTTGGTAAATTTTTTTCCTTGTGATTCCCCGTGTAATATTCTTATTCTGGGTCCTCATGTATTCAATTTTTTTATGACACTATTTGATAGGTGGAGATCACCACCTTTACACAACAGATTAGAGTTGGGATAAGCTTGGTTGAAGACTTAGTAGCTTTCAGTAGAAAAGATTCTCGTAAACACTGAAATAGGCACATTGATCTCTTTGAGTTTAGAATGATTGGGATTCAGCTTTAGATTTTGTAATGTACAACGGATGTTGTGTTTTACACTTGGATTAATGGCACGAGGGTCATATAATAGTGGTATAATAGATATTTTAGTTATCTAGTTTCACTGTCTAAATACATCCTTACAAACCAAAATTTTATTTGCTTAGTCAAACCATGCCCAAATGTTTAATCAGTTACAGAAAGCAGCTTTACCGGTGCTAATGTGATAGATGTCTCTCTTTGGATTTCTCTTTATTCAACTATCATGCAGAAATTAGCATTGATATGTAAGAGAAACATATAACTATTGGTTGATGCAAGCAGTTGTCCTGTGTATTATTTCTCCCTCTGGAGGAACTTGTGAGTTTTAAGGCTTTATAAGTCTGATTCTGAGTTCTGGCGTGCCAGCGTATGATCATGGTGTTGCTTGCTGCTCTGCAAATACACACTTTACTCAGAAATTTTTTCCTTTGAAGTTAGCTGTAGTTGATTAAAATCCATTTTAGATCTGGACTGTTAAAACTTGTGTCTTTCAGGATTCTCTTCTTGCCAGCATAGCTGAAAGTGAAAAGCAGACGGAAATGGCAGCTCGTGTTTCAACATGGAAACAAAGAATCGAGCACGACTTGGAAAAGCAGGTATATCAGATATGGTTCTTTCTCATAGTTTAACCCTTATATTAATATTCCCTCCGTCTCAATTTAATTAACGTATACGTATTTTGTCCTATTATATACGCATGAATACAAATCTCGTTTTCATATCAAATCACGTCTGATCGTCCCGTAACATATATTAGGTTGAAGTACGTAATTTACACAACGATTGATGTTTCACGATAAATTTATAAAAAATTACGATGTAAAGTCAAACGGTTACAATTAAATTAGGACCAAGAGAGTATGAAATAAAAAAAAACACCTCAATTTTTATTTCCTTTTTTCAATGTCTTGATTTCAGTGCCTGAATATTCTGGTTTCGATGCAGGATTCACACCCGCCATTTGACATACACGAGTACGGTGAAAGGGTATTGGACAAATTAGCAGCCGAGGGAGAGGTCATGTCTTTTGGAGATGTGGTAACTGGACAAGAGATACATGACATTGCTCGAACATTCTCTGCTCTTTTACAACTGGTAATTTCTCTAAATTTCTTGCAATATACATATTTCTTTTTAACTCTGCTGGCTTGGATGTTTTTCTGAACCATAAGGTTCTGATGTGTTTTTCTGGACCATCATGTTTTTTCTTCCCCCCTATTTTCTCCTTGAAGCATTAGTTTGAAATGCACTCAGCAACGTTTAACAGGGAACATCACTTTTTCCCTAAAGCCGTATGCTCCTTCTGTAGTTGAGGAAGTGAGAATTGTTACCCCTATTTGTAGGTCAATGAAAGAAAGGTTGATTTGGATCGTGGTGAAGCTGCTGGTGAATCATCATGCTTCACTGGTGCAAGCCCCTTCTATGTACGGCTTGTAAACCAAGGAAAAGGGCCACGGGACAATGTCCCGTTTCCAGTATCGAAAAAGAGACATATATCTCCTGTTAACAAAGGCAACGGAGAACATCATCGTGGACAGTCGTCTGATGTCAACTTACCATCTTCAGGATCTCAGTCAACAGGAAGTTCCCCTCCAGTAAATGGCAAATTCCAGGTCAAGATATCGAAGCTGGGAGGTCTTAGATGTACTCCCGAGGGAAAGAGACGGCGAAGGTCCAAGTGTACCGAACCTGTCGACTTGCATTCTTTCCGATGATAGGGAGATATTGTGAGAGTTACATGGCGTAGATAGCCTGAGGGTGTTCATTTGTATGGTGGTATCCTTAGATTTGCTAATGACCACTGCCCTTGTAATGTATAATTTTCTAGAGTAAGTTCATAGGTTTGATCACTGCCCTTGTATTGTATAATGTTTTAGAGTAAGTTCATAGGTTGATTGTATTTGTAAGCACGGTGCGCATTGTAACATCATGCTGTTCAGTAATTGAAATACTCACGTATTTTCGTTCAAATTGGAAGAATCATGGATGCAGTCCTTGAACACGAACTGAGTTAATAACAGCTCGAAAATGACAACTGATCATCCAGAAGTTTTCTTGGCTGGGGTTGAATTTGTTTCCTCGGCCAGAATTCATTCGCAGAGGAGTTTCAAACATTCACGAAGTTGTCTTCAGGTAAAACATTGCACGATGCACATTCAAACCAATTGATAGTTAGACGATGTTACACTCTCTTAAGTTGATAGTTCAGACGTTCCGGTAACAAGCATCTTCCATCTCCGGCCATAATAAGAATAGCACAGGACTTACCATAACCTTGCTGGAGGCCTAACCTAGAAAAGGTAGACTCAGGAGGCAAAGGAAACATATACTTGAGCAAACTACTAAATCATTTCTCCTGTAGTGATCATTTAAACATTGACCATAAATTACTCAACAAACCAAAAATTAAGCTCGGCCCTTTAGGCATGGTGGGAACATACACATAAACATAGCCACCATTGCCACCACAGGGTGAAATCATAGACCTCTATAAGCTAAGTGATCGTCATCAGCAACTCTCTTCATCGTATATAGTGAGACCGCATGCTCCTCATCCAGAGACGAGCATTCATCCACTGGGCGAGGACGAGCTAGCACCATACCTGTGACAGTGAAACCCAGGTGAAACTATCTCTTCTTGTACTTGACTTGCTCATAGAAGAGCACATAAGCCTGTTCATGCAACACCCTGTTTGTTGTCACGGCATACACTGATGCATCATCGAACCGTAGCCACTGCCCATTTGGGTAACGAGCATCAGCAGTGTAATGGCCCTTGGAGGAATCTTTCCCATGGTGAGTTATCGTTGCAACAAGTTCATATCTCCTACCCTGAGTAACCGAAGCAGAGCAAAATCAAATATCTTCAAAATTTATAAACACATGTAGATTGCCGACAGACGGGAAAAACAGAAGTGGGAACAATAAACTTCTCACAACAGGGACATAACTCGCAACCTTTAGGCTGGTTCGGAAAAATTACTTACAAGTACTCCTGACTAATCTCCAAGTCGAACTCACTAAAACCAAGGTGTTTACCACTTAGAGCAAAAGTTATAATCCTAAAATTTCGATGTTGTAGCTTATTGAAATAGGCACCTAGTGCACAAGGGGACTCTTGACAAGAAAAAAAATTGTCCCATAAAGTGCCAGAATGCTTACTAGCCGATTTGACCGGCTTACATGGCTAAACAAACAGGGACTGAGCAAGGAGGAGGTCTGTTATTAAAAATAATAACAAAAAAAAAATGACGGAAATCACCTCAGTAGTCGGAAAAACAAGTAAATCACGGCCCAAAGTGAGTTCAAGAGGAAAGCGCATTGGTTTGAGCAATTTCGAGCTTCCTTGACTCCCATAACCAAAGCGCATGAGATGCAGTATCATAATCTTGGGAAGCGTCTGTATCTTCACTGATTTACTAGCACTGACAACACCGGCCTGCAGCAAGCATGAAATTTTATATATAAATAAATAGGCTAAAATGTAGCAGAGACGTCTAGCAGAGTTGTTTCTGAGATTTAGTGGAGGGGGCATTTCACCACAAGTTGATGATATGCATTGCAACGACCATGATTTCAAGCACATTAATCTTAATAGATGTACTATTAAAACCTAAAAATCACATCCTCCTATCACTGTCAGGTGTTGGTCATCAATATAGATAAAGGAAGAATCATGTTCTGTTTTTTGAGAGTCATAGTCAGGTTTGAATTTTGACGGAAACAATCTATCATTCCGCAAGTAAGAGTCTGTATAAGTTCTCTCTCCACAATGTTGCTATATGGAAACCTTAGAAAGTTTCCAACTTAGATCCAACAAAGATGGATATGAACAACCCAAAACCGAGGAATGAGACTAGCTGCATGAGTAAGCTTCTTACTTGCCCCAAAAAAAAAGGAATAAAAAGCCTTGAAAGCATAGATTGGAAAATAAGGCATTTGTCGACAGAAAATTTTCCTGAAACCAGAATGACCACATGCCCTGCCTATCATTCTTGATCAAATATGAGCAGGAACGCTTCATAGCCAAAACCTGAAACAAGGAGCAAATCATAAATTTCACCAATATTAACACACCTTCCCGGTCGCAGAACCCCGATATCCTTCAAGTGTCTCGGGTGCAGAAAGAAACCGAAGTGCATCCTCAATAGTATAGACAGCTTCAGGAAAGATGTCAAGATGTAGCAAAAGATATGGCTGAATAGTGGCAGATGCCTTGTTTCCTGCTCCACAAACATGCCGAAGTTAAATTTACATCACAAACATAACAGAGACAAGTTGAGAACTGAAATACCACCAATCTCTATAAGACAGAAAATTTAATGCTATAGCAGATAAAATGGAAAACTATGAATACAATAGACTAGCTAATAGAACTGCTAGAGTTTGAAGTACCTATTTCTACGACGATGCAAGATTCAAAGCATACAGAAGACCATAATAGAAAAGTTACTTTATCCTATCCATATGGAACCAACAGGATATGAACATTCATCAGATACATGCGAACAATGGCAAACTCTATTTAATAAAACCTCTGTTAATAACCAAAAAGAAAGGGGAAAAAAAGAATGAAGCAGACTCTAATTGCCTAAAAAGCACGATTACCATGTTGGATTTCGGAGATCTGTTAAGCATAGACGTAATTTTATATTTACATATCATAATTTTCATTTTTTCAATTTTGGAAATCATGATTTATTGTACTTGAAAATGAATAAGAGCATCTGGGTAAACTAGTATCAATACATAAGAGGTGTAGGGTCAGAGAGAGCTACACGTTTAACAGATCCATAAATGAAGAGCTCACGCTATGTCATATAATGCAAACATAAAACTGAGTACACTATACAAAAGAGAACGGTAAGAAGAGAAAGAACAAGTAAAATTGCAATCATATTGAGAGGTACAGTAGGTTGTTCAACAAAGAATCATATCTCCCTGGCTCTTCAGCTAATTTTCATATGAAAACCACATAATTTAGAGGGATACAGTAATCTATTTAGGGAAGGCTAAATATTGTCCTGAAGTTACCACATCACTGCAGAAGTTCATTATATTTTAGTTTTAGTAAAATCTTAGTTGCGATTGTTTATTGTAACTTTGAGATGGTCAAGTTCAAGAAAACAGTTCTGCATTTATAATCAGAGATGCAGCTATAGTCCAAAGGTTTTCTACCAAAAATAAAAATGGAGGGACCTCAATCTCATTGACCCGCCATAAGCAAAACCATCCACATAGTGAAACACACTCAAAACTCAATGATCAGAACGCTTAATTTTGTGGCTCACCTCTGGCCTTCACGACGCTTCTTAATTGGCCCCCAAAAATGGCGCTTAGTTCCGATGGAACAAAACTCTGAGTCCTAGTGATAGCAGATTTATTTTTGGGACCAACAGTTTCCCATTCGTCATCCTCTGGCGTAGAAGTAACCGAGGAATATATACCATTTGCATCTGAAAATTGGCCACCGAGCTTAAGCAATTCATCATGCATTCGGTCCATCACAAAGCTCAAGAACTCCTGTGCATCTTCTTGCCTGCACAAAAGGAAGGAGTTAAATGTCTTTAGATAATACGGATATTCAATGTTTCTTTCATCAGCCATAAGCCCAAAAGTTTTCATACTTTATCATGGCAAAAACTTTACAGGTCCTTTATAACAATACTCCTTCCACTGCTAAGTTGGTTCTTGATAAGACTATAAATAACAAAATCGTGAACTAATTTAGTCCTTCCAAATAATTACTTCTATATCATCCTACCAATATATAACGTAATTTACACATAACAGACACTACCCACAGACCTCGGCCGGCCGAACATGCCATTAGGAATATCGGGAGCAAAGTTCTTCAAGACATCTTCAAACATGGTCGGGGTAAAAGGTGTACCAGTTAGAACAGTCGATGATTCTTTCTCCTTCAAGCTCGAGCCACTGGGCATCCCAATCACCGATAGAAAATCCACAAAAGCATTCAATGTAGGATAACCGACCTGTGAATGGACAACGTTGGATAACAGCAACGGAATACATGAGCAATCATGGTGAAATATATGGTTCAGCAACTCATAGCAGAAAACTAGTAACCGATTCCTAAGTCCATTTAGAAAGGTGCATGAAATTGAGTGTAGAGGACAAGAGTACCTTAGGGATGTCTCGCAGTCTCAATTCCTTTAAAAGCTCGACAAAGGGGGAGCAGGCAAGAAGAGATTGCAACGTTGCATTGAGAAAACACAAGTTTCCAGAATTTATCAAACCCCGAGGAAGCACATCACTGATAGGTACAATGCTACCATTAATCACATTTTTCATTTGGCCGTAGGAAACATTAATTACTTCTGCCTCCTGATGAGTAACATTTAATTGTTTTCCATTTGCACTTCCACCGTCAGAAACATCCATATCAACACTAGAGACTTGTGTTGAAGAACTAGCTTCATTTTGCGACACACGCAAAGAAGTTAAATCAAGATTGTCCACTTTTGTGTCATTGATGAGAGCACTTACAGGAGGAAGATGATCCGTAACATGAACAGTTCCATTTTCTTTTGGAGCTACATCACATCCTACAACAAGCTCCTTTGAGTTCAATGAACTATCAACCACATCACTTTCACTAACCACCTTCGCGTGGTTCACGGAAGAAACTGGCTGCTTACTTGACTTACCAAGTGCACCACCAGAACTTGTCTCAGTCACAAATGTCAAAGTACCGAATTGGAATTCTTTCTTGTCTGCAAGTCCTATATTTGTCCCAGATGGCTTCTTTTGCAATGATTTAACCTCATCCTCCGTAAAAGAGCCAAATAGTATCACCTGCATGAAGTAGAAAGACGGTATTGCTTGTAACACGAGTAGGGTTAATTCAGCATAAGAAGATAAATTATTGAATAGATTACGGGTATCTTAGTCATCGTTTTGTCCGCAGCAACTAACTACAGCACAGGACAATGAAGCACAACATTGTCATCCATCTATAGAGGACTAAAACCAAAAAGCAGCAATATTTAACAACAATATCCACCGAATGGCACTGATCTCTGGTTTATCTCGTCCTACTAATGCCATAACACATCTACATCCATGATAATTATGTCAACTTTCAACGATTACACAGGAAAAAAGAATCAAACATGGAGGTTCAATCCACCAAAAGCTCAAGCTTGAAAGCACAAAATTACCCCAAAAATAAATATCTCGCTTCCAAGAAGAACATCACAAACACATTATCAACCATTAACTCCTAACATTTTCCTCCTAAAGCTTCATCAATAATTAAGCAAATCCCACCTTCCCATTACAATCAAGATCCCTAAATTTATGATTTTGACCCCTTCTTCTACCAATACCAAAAGGACCAAGACATTGAAGCGAGGTAATAACACAGACCCATGAATCAAAACAGCACACTGAGTACCTTAGAATCGTCCATGCGGGCGATGATGATGATGACCGGAGCAAACCCGAAGTGGAGAAGAAGAAGAAGAAGAAGAATAAGTATGTATAGTGAAGAAATCGGAGACTAGAATTGACCCGGCAGCAGTAGAAAAACAGGGAAGTGAGACGGCGGCGTCGATTGAAGACATGAAAGGGTGGCAGTGAGAGTTGGGGTGGGAGTGGCGGCAGCGGCGGGGATCGTCGGAGTCGAGTCGAGGGCGGAAGAGGTGGAATCGATGACCATCGAGCGAAGAAGGCGAAGGAAGGGCTAGAAGAAGACAAAGTGTGTAAGGTTTTCATGAGACTTGTGTTTTTTTCTTATGTGTGAGATACTAGTCATAATTACTCCAAAGATATGATAAAAGTTTATTATAAACGGAAAATAAGTTCCTCTAAGATTTTTATATTAAGATTCATGAGGGACATTGTGTCAATCGTTAATTATATGTAACATTATAAATCTTATATGTATTTAGATTAATTTTATAAATCCAACTAATCAAACATAATTGATATGTTTGATTATTTTTTTTACAGATCATCTCGCATTGAAATATTGAAACATTAAATATAGACCAACTTTTGAAACTAATCAAGACATGATTTACCTTATGACTTCATCCGGAATGCAGGCCATTCGGGCCAAGTAACTTAGAGGTTCTATAGGCAATATTTCATGTTTAAATGGAAAGCCGTAATGTAAGAAAGATCTTCAAGTTTAGGTGAAATAGATAATCCAAGCATAGTTCTATAGATGTTGATCCCAAATAATCCATGAAGAATTGGACAAATCGAATATTCAGAGCAACATCATGCATTTCAAGAAGGTCATCAAATGAACCGACATCCAAAAACCATGAAGAGCAGCAAGGGGATGACAAAGCCATTCCACTACAGCAACTCATGCCATAACTTACAGAATCTGATTCAGACATATCGACAAAACAAAAAGCTAGGCAACATTAACGTCTATCTTAATTTAAAAAAAAAAATCAGATTTAAATGGTCATTGTTACAGTGATCTCGGAATTCCTCCCGAAAAGAGGGAAAAATTGATCAGCACTTCTTTTTTCATGCACTCAAGGGATGGAGCATGCTCTTTCAGTGACAGAATTTCCTAATAAGAAACAGCACGGCGAGAATATTGCTGTTGCATATGTAGTCTGGTATGCTTTCCCTTTTCCATGTTATTTGCTGCTGTAGCTGTCAACTATGGTTCTTTCACCGGAAATGAAGGCATCAGACTTGACAAACCGCCGCCCTTGTCCCACTCATCTAGTAATCCGAAAATCACCTCATGTGCAGCAATAGCACATCTGGGTTTTCAATGAGTAGCTTCCATTCATTGCAGAATCTGGCAACAATTGCTCCATCTAGAACCCGGTGATCAGCAGCAATATTCACCTATACGAGAACATAAGTGTAAAATCAGCCTTCTTGATCTAAAAAACGATCTAAAAATCAGCCTTCTCAGCAAACCAGCCTTCTTGATCTAAAAAATGATCAGCATTCGACAAACTCGGCATGCATCCATATTTCAGACCCCAGAATACTGCTACAGCCCACAGTAACAACCAAGTAAAAGAGACTTCTGCATAGCATAGAAACGTGTGAATAAAGAGCAACTTACATTCATGATGGACACAGGAGCAGGGCAGTCATTTTCATCTTCGATAAACCGTGGTACTTTCTCAATTCTACCAATAGCGATTATAGCGACTTCGGGCAAGTTGATGAGCGGAGAACCAAACTTCCCACCAATTGCTCCGATATTGCTCAATGTTATGGTTCCTCCAGAAATATCATCAGGAGAAAGCTTGTTGTCGAATGCTAATTTTTGCAATCTTGAGAGTTCTTTTGTGATCTGTGAGCATACAAGTAAACAAACACTACAGCTAGATCCACAAAAGTAGATGAAAGCACGTCTATTGCATCCAATCTCTTATGGACTATGTACGCTAAGTAGACCATGATTGGAAAAAATGGGAAAGAATAAGGACAAAGATGTGCATACCTCTAAAATCGAAAGAGATTGAACTTTCTTGATATTTGGTACAACTAAACCATATGGAGTAGCCATGGCAATTCCAACATTATGAGCTCCTAGAATTTTAGCAGAGGAAAATAGAATCAAATAAGTGCTAAAGAGCCATATAATAACCAGAAAGATAAAGGCAAAAACAAGCAGAAAAAAAAGTAGACAAGAGGCAATAACATCAGTGAGTAATCCTATCCTGAGTTCACACCAATACAACAATGTACAGCAAGAACAATTTACCGAAGTAAAAAATGTATCTCTATCCTATATCAGCTTAAATTACTACATCAATAGAGGAAACTTAGGAAAGTTATCTCCCACCATGTTACACGCTCATTACCAAGAAATAATGATCGAAGCAGAAATGACGATGTTCCATCTTTCAACACTAAACAGGGCAATCAAATGCATGGCTTGAAAAGATATGCTCATTCTTATCCTCTAAGATGAAGAGATGCCACTTGTATTCCACTATATATGAAGTTGGAATGTAAAGCTTGGGAAGCAGTGTGGAAAACATTTATCACCATCTTAATTAATCATAAAATTACGCAATAAGTATTCCCACATATTTCAAAATGAAGAAGTCTAAAAAATACAAAAAAAAACATAGGTAACACCCAGTTCATTGACGCCATGTCATAAGACAAAAGCATCCTATTTTAGAGCAACATATGAGAAATTCCATGCACAAACCTTTCAAGATAATCTCATGCATCTCCTCATTGAAACAACTATTCATCAGCGGATATTTGCCCAATGCCATTGACAGTGATTTGACCAAAAATGGGAGGAAAGTATGCTTTACAGTTGGATCAGAATTCTGATTCTGGAACGATGCTTTGAGTTTTATCAGTTCGTCGCAATAAATTTCTTCCACATAGTGGAAGTGAGGAACCTTTGCAGCCATAGTCATCGACTTAACCATTTCTCGTTGGAATCCCCTGAAACATGAAAGATGCTTATCTGTCTAACATGAAATACAAGAACATCTTCTGTTTCCAAAAGTTGACTCAAGACAATCGAAACAAAGAATATCCACTCTACGGGCCTCCATTCAAAATGCTCATAGGCCATGAGTAAATCATGGAGACCCATGGGAAGCCAGTAATTTGTCCATAATTTGGTAATGAGTAAGCTGGTTAATGCAGCACCACAAACAGACAAGGAGTTGATGATTATAGATGCATGAAAGAGTTGCAGCATTACAAACTACCGATAAGAAACACAGGGAAAAGAGACCTCCAAAGGAATCAAAATTAATTATGACATAGAACACTTTTACTAACAGATACCAACCCCACATCCACCGCCTCTAGTTTCAGCAGCAGAACATTACATACAATTGACTATTATGGTGACTATTTTCACCGTGGTAAGAGCTCCATAGATCACATTATCAACCTAGCAGAAGCGAGTCACAGGAATACACAGGTAGATGAAATTAATAGCAAGCTTAAGCAACAAAGGAAAAAGAACTAAATATTACCCCGAATAATTCAATTAATTTCAAGGGTAAAATACAAACAAGTAAATCTACCGCCTATAGGAATGTCTGTATATGTGCATGTAACTATAGAAAAGAATGACAAAGTTTAAAAATGATGTCATCTGATATGGATTGATCATTTCAACTGACTACAGCAGGTAATACCTCAGTGGTAAGGATTTGTCCTTGTATAGCAAGTCTTCCACCGTCCTTGCAGACAAGGGACTCCCTTCACCAGTGATGGGTTCATTGTATAAGACAGAAGATGTCCCCGTACCAGAATCTTTGGCAGCAGCATATCTCAAAACATCTTCTTTTAATACCCTGCCATCCTTACCTGTACCTGGCACATCATTTATATTGATTCCATATTGACTGGCAATACTTCGCACGGCAGGTGTACATAGGACACCAATTATGCTACTAACATTCGTAGAGTCACTGAGGGCGTTAACTGATGGCTGATCATCGGCTATCCCTTGGCCTTGTCCTGTTGGAAACGAGTCTTCAACAACCATCTTTAGAAGAGTCTCACCTACCTAGAGTGAATTACAACCCATCAATCCAAATA
>JAOVYX010021825.1:0-15303 GCA_035668315.1 Drosera spatulata | reverse complement strand
AGAAGTGTTTGTAATGTTTGGATATTGGACTCGACAATGGAACTGTGTTAGATTTAATACCTCTCCTCTCGTAGTTCAGATGTTTGTAAAAGCAGGGTTAGTACTCAAGAAAACAGTTTATTCGGTGATTTGAGATACAGAAATGACGACTAAATTTTTTTTAGTCGCTAAATTTGGAGACCAAAGGTTGAAATTGGTTGTCAAAAATAGAGACCAATTTATCAAATTAGTCACGAAATTGGCAATAATTTATCAATTTAGTTGCGAAAATGGCGACTAAACATATCAATGGTCGCAAAAATTAAAGCATTAGGTCAACACAAATTCGCAACTAAGATGCAGACGTAGTCGCTAATTTTGGCGACTAAAAGGAACTTTAGTCGCGAATTTAGCGACTATAATACTATTTTAGTCACCAAATATTTTGCGAGCAAATATGTAATTTAGTTGCTAAATTTACGACTAAATTTATATAATGGTCGCCAATCTCGGTTAGCGAGGAAGGATTTCGCGAGGATGATTTTTAGTCGCTGTTTAGTCGCCCGTTCCATTTTGCGACCAATTTTCGTTGTTTAACGACTAAAATGTTTAGTCGCCTATACTGTTTAGTTTTGTAGTGATAGATCAAACAATTGATTGAATAACAACTACAAAACCTATAATCATAGAGACAAGATCAATATAAAAAGGTTATAGATTTTTCTCTCCCAATTTTGATCTACAAAGATCGTTGTTGATGAATATATGTCCTTCGATGAAGCGTCTTGATCATCACCTTAGCGCGTGATCAATTTGGTGATGATTTCCTTGCTCGGACGGATTGATTCTCTTAATTGGCAAGGTTTCCCTTCTTCTCTCGAAGTTGCGGCAGCATTTTTTGCATCAAAGAAGCTGTCTCTCTATGAAAAAGGACGTCTGGTATTTATAGGGAACTCGGGGATGCATCATAAAGACCTGAAATCGACGTTCAAGATTCAATCTAGCTTTTGGAATTCAGTGTGACACGGCTGTGTCACACTGACGAATAGCCATGTCACGCACAATCCTGTTTGTGACCATCACGCAACACGGGCGTGTTTGGCTTTGGTATAGCCGTGCGTCCTGAAAACTGAAGCTGCTAAACTCATGTAACAAGACAGTATCACAATACGACATTGCCGTGTCTCTGATGACTGAATACCAGTTCAAGTGTGGCATGGTCGTGTCACAATGTGACATGATCGTGTCACCTACACCTCGTGCAAACATGATGAAAAATCATCCCTATGGACTCCAACGTGATACAGAACCTCTTTTAGCAATTCCAATACACTTCAATCAAGTCTGAATTCCAGTTTTGCATAGAATCCATTCTTCTATCGTCATTCTGAACACAAAACACAAAACTATGATAGTATTCAACTCTAAAAACAAAACCAAACTGATTCTAAACAAAAAGACACGAAACTCAAACAAAATATAGGTTATAAAGTTATAAAAACATGTGTGTTTTGACACACATCAGTGCTGCTCTTGATCCTTTGAAACATCATCTTCTCCTTTGAATTGACTTCTTTTCTACAGGTGCCTTTGATTAGACTTCTTCTGCCTCTTCTGAAGTCTACGGGACCAACTTTCTCCTTGTTATCCTCAGGATTTTGCTGGGGCTATTTTCTTTGGCTGTTGCTTTGCCTTGTCATTTGGAGCTTTCTCGACTGCAGAAGGCTTGGTGATTGCCTTTGCAATTTGTGCCCTTGTAGGAGATTTTCCCTTTATTTCCTTCACCTTTTCAACAACCTGTTTCAGAGGTTGATCAAACGCTATTGAGGTCGTCTGCTTTGTCTTTCCTTTCTTGACAAAGCCCACTGGCTTCTTACCAATATTCTTGATGTCTATGTGCTTGGCTATAGTCCTAGCCTTTCCTTTCTTATCTAAAAGCTTCATCTTTTCCTTTAGGATGATGCTGAGTACCCTTCCATATAGCATTTGTCTGGCCTCGACTACTTTTGTTAGCTGGTACATTATCAGCTTAGCCCAGTTAGGTTTGTGCTTAATGAGGATTGCAAACATGATCTTCCGTTGGTCGGTGGTGATTTGGTCCTTGGAAATTTCTCTGCACATGATTACATTCTTGACCATGTCTGCAAGCAGTTTGTGAGATTCTGCAAGGATGTTAGCATCCTTATGTTCTTCAATGAGCATAGCAAGTCTCCCATCACTGACTACTGACTGTGGTATGATTCTGGATTCTTCACTCGACACTTTGAAGAGTTTCTCAAAGTCTTCTGGAGTAATTGAGATCCCAATCTTCTTAATTGATGTATATGTGATCTTCTGGAAATCATCTGCAACCTGGCTCATTCAAAGAAGTCTATGGCCTCCTCTTCGTAGATCTGGCTCGTTGTTTCACAGAGGCATCTTAGCCCGGCTTCTTGAATCAACTCGGCTATCTCCTTGACCTCATCGCATTCATCCTTCAGAGATTCAAAGTCCAGAACAACTTTCATCTACAATTCCACCTTCTTAGTCTCCTTATCCCCTTTCTTCGAGGGACTTACTTGGCTTTGGGTCCTCTCAGAGGATAATGAAGAGTTAGACTGTGTATTGGCCATTTTCGAAATCAATTTGATCAAAAACTCAGAGTTTGAGAAAGAGAGAGAGAGATTTGAGAGCTTGAGTGTTTAGAGAGAGTGAGAGAGAAAATAAAGAGTATTAAGGTCTCTAAGCACTCTAGTATTTATAGTCTCAAAAGTTGTACATTGTGAAAAAGTAACCGTTGCACATTTTTTTGTAAAAACATTCACTTTTCTAACCGTTACGAAAATCATGGCATAGAAAACTGTAACGGTTGTCCACTTCCAAAAATAGAAATGCAGTAGGGGGTTCGAATGCTAGTCTATACATCACTATGCATTAGAGCACTAGAGCATTTTTTGCCTTTTTCATTTAAATCGATCATACCCAATTCACCCCTAAATTAGGTAAATTTGCTCTCATCAAGAGGCTTTTTTAAAATGTCTACAATTTGTTTTTTTGTAGAAATATACTCCAACTTAATGTGACCTTTTTGCACTTGATCCCTAATAAAATGAGATCTGATAACAATGCGCTTGATTCTTGAATGAAAAACATGATTTTCTGATATAGCCATTGTAGATGTGCTGTCACAAAAAGATTAATGGCTTTGAAAACTGAAATCCATAGTCTGCAAGTTATGATTTCATCCATAAGATTTGTGTAGCAGAACTCCCGGCTATAACATACTCAGCCTCTGTAGTAGAGCTTGAGACTGTCGTCTGCTTCTTACTAAACCATGATACAAGTCTTGCACCTAAAAATTGGCATGTTCTACTTGTGTTTTTTCTGTCAACTCCACATGCTACAAAGTCTGGATCTGAATAACCAATTAGTGTTAAATTTGCTTCCCTAGGATACCATATACCCAGATCAGGAGTTCCTTTGAGATATCTCAGGATCCTCTTAACTGCAGTATAGTGGGATTCTTTGGGATCAGATTGATATCTTACACAAACACAAACAGAATAGAGGATGTCTGGTCTGCTAGCAGTCAGGTATAATGGCGACCCTATAATTCCTCTATACAGTGTTTGGTTAATTGGTTTTACATTCTCGTCTTTATCTATCTTTGGAGTAGAACTCATAGGTGTTCTCATGTGACTTGTATTCTCTAAACCAAACTTCTTTACAGTATTTCTCAGGTATTAGCTTGGTTTATGAATATTCCACTTTTCATTTGTTGCACTTGAAGTCCAGAAAGTATTTTAACTCTCCTATTAAGCTCATTTGAAATTTGGACTTCACTAGTACAGTAAACCTTTCACACAGTTTCTTCCATAACCGAAAATGTTACATTATGCGGATCCTTTCTCACAATCTCCCTCGTCGTTTTACATCATTTTTCTCATTCAAGCTTCATTCCTGATCGCATTGGCATCAACGATCATTGGCATCATCTGCGGATCGTATTTTTTTTATGGAGAACAAGGTACGAGATCATTTCCAAATCGCAACCCGACATGAATTGAATTTGTTCTATTCGATCCCCAAACATGAGCGATGCTTATTAAGGGATCAGGAGGACTTCATGACGTTGTTTGATGTGTCGAACTGTCTTGGTTTAGGCACAATTAATGTAATTGTCGAGTGTAATAACAATGTATCAGAGATTGGTGGTTGTAATCTCTTTTCTGATTGTGGCAGTCAAACAGAGCGACGGTTGTATAAAATAGAGCAACAGACCAATTACTGTGCTTTATTGAATCAAATAGAGCATCAGTTATATGAAATAGAGCGCCTAATTGAATCTGGTTTGTTGGAATCCTCCGTAATTGGTACTCAATGTTTTGTTGACCAGGATGTATTCAATGATGCTTTTTCTGACAATGTTGTGCCTGAATCTTTACTTTGATTGGAAGACGGTACGTCGAGCAATATGCAATAAACATTATGTTCTTCGCGCTGGTCTAACCTTATTCAGAATGTAGGCCAGGCTTTCCATGGTGGTGTGCAACATTTTAGGAAATCTCTTGCGCTATATGCGATTGAGGTTGAATTTCGATGTATTATAAAGAGAAATGAGAAGGAGAGGGTTTACGCAGTCTGTGCTTTCAAAGAGAATGGTTGTGAATGGTTCGTTAAGGCTTCATTGTGTGCATCCAATAAATGTTTTTACATCAGGAAGCTGAATAATACTCACACGTGCGGGCAATTATTTTTTCTGGAGCGATCTATGAAGATTATAAAGTCAGAATGGATTGTCGAGGCTGTTACAGAAATGGTACGTCGGGATCCTCATGTTGACTGCAACAAGGTGAGCAATCATTTACAATCCAATTATGGATTAGATTTATCGTATAAGAAATCGTTGAGAGTCCTTCAAAAGACAAAGACGATCGTTGGTGGAGATTGTACCGAGTCGTTTGCAAAACTGAAGCCATATGTTGAAGCTTTGGCAAGACCTAATCGTGGAAGTCGTATTATGCTGGATGTTGACGACAGTACAAATCGTTTTTCTAGACTCATTGTTTCTTTCAATGCTTTGATCATTGGATTCAATCATTGTAGACCATTGTTTTTTCTCGACGGCACATTCCTGAAAGGTGATTTCAATGGAGTCATATTAGGAGCAACAGGGAAGGATGCTAATAAGGGTATGTTTTTTCTAAGAAAAAATTATTCATTCTGTAATTTTAATATAGACGCTCTATTAGTTTATTGTTCCCTTTTTTAACTGTTTGTGTATTGTTTTTTAATAATAAAAAACAAGACTTTTTCCTTTAGGATTTGCTATGGTGATAAGGAGACGTATTCTAGTTGGCGTTGGTTCCTTTCAGAGCTTTTACAAGTTATTCCTGTTGATCGAAAGATCAATTTTGTATCAGATCATAATTTAGGACTTTTACAAGCATTTCCTGAAGTCTTTGCGGATAATCCACTTTCCTTTTGTCTTCGTCATCTCAAGGATAATCTTAAGGCAAGATATAGAGGTACTAATATGCTGGCATCATACAAGGATTATATCATTGGGCTCTTCGAAAGATGTGCATATGCCCCAACAATCACAGATTTTTATAAGGAGATGGAAGAGTTTCTGAAAAAAGGAGGCAAACTAGCCGGAGAATTTTTGGAAACTCTAATGCCATATGAGAGGTGGGCTATTAGTTTTGCTGTTGGGTGTCGTTATGGGAAGATGACGACGAATGCTGTAGAATCGTTCAATGCTTGGCTTTTAGGCGTAAGGGAATTGTCGATCACTCAGTTGGTGGATCAGATCCATGTCAAGCTCATGGAGTGGTTAAACAATCGTCGAAAAGATGCTGAAGAATGGAATGGCATGTTATGCCCTAGGATGCTTGGCACCCTGAATGACTTATTCAAGAATTGTCGTACTTATGCTGTCCGAAAATCATCGGAGCTGCTTTCTGAGGTAATGTCCATACCTACAGCTTCAGTTAATGTGAGAGAAAGGATTTGCTCATGTTGTATATGGCAGACAAATGGCTTTCCTTGTTTGCATGTGGCGTGTGTGATTGGGAAGTTTTCTTTGCCATTAAGTAGCATGATTGATCCTTATTTCTTTGTTGAAAATTACAAGAAGAGCTACGAGGCTATCATATATCCTATTCCTTCATCTATTATCGATCAAATTACAACAACCATAGATGTTGATATCGCTCCACCCACCATAGCTAGGCAACCTGGCAGGCCGAAAAAATGTCGCATTTTGTCGAGTGGCTAGGAGACAAGGGCTATTAAGTGTACTAGGTACAACAAGTTTGGTCACCACAACAGGAAGGCGTGTCAAGAGGCAATACATGATTTTGTGTTGTTTCGTTTCTTTGTTCCATGTTATTCCCGTTTATATACATGTAATCAATCTTGTTTTAAATTCTATTATATGTCAAATGTGTTGTTTTATCTGTTTTGTTGTTTCATTTTTGAAAGAAATTGGAGAATTATTTTCTAGACATCAGGCGCTTTATTTCTAATTGACCTGTCACTCTATTTATTTAAACAGAGAGCCCTTGTAATTTGAAATAGAGCGCCTATTTCAAAATAGTTATGGCACACTTAAACATTGAACATACATATTTTCCACACAAAAACATTATGGAAACAATCACGATTAACATTGTGCAATGCACAAAGAAAATTATCTCTCAAATTTGAATACAAGACATTGTATGATACAAGAGCATATGGGCATTTCAGTTTGATACATCATTTTTGAGATAAATCAAATTTCTCTATTAAAGTCGACACTATCTTGGCCTATAACGGCGGATTCCAGTGGATTTAATGAAGGAAGATGAGATTGCGGGAGGAGGAAAGAAAACGTTGAAATTGTATCTTTTAGGAATAAAAACCTCGCACTGATGTCTTTGGAATTAATTTTCCAAAACCGTATGTTTAGGTAATTTTCTGTTTATATTTAGTTTAGATAAGTTAAAGACCTAATAATTTATAAAAAAAAAAAAATCATGGTTATTAGATTTAGATATAATGTTTATTTTTTTAATTGAGAATTTTACTATGTAGAATCACGGTGATTAGATTCTGAAATATGTTAGATTATTAAAAATCAAGTTACGGTGGTTAATGAGAAAAGAAATCGGGATGTTGTTTTAATTTTGATTGGTTAAGATATATGTTAGATTATATTTTATTTAAATCGATTTTAATAATTTTAACTAATTTTTTTCAACTGACAATAATTAATTGGTTTTAATTTTTAAGTGTAATTTTTTAAAAATGACAATAATGTCCCGTTATACCGTTTGTCATCGACATGATTTGTCACGATTTGTCGCGCTTGAAAACGACTCGGTAATACGATATATACTAGAATACTGATCTGTGCGTTGCACGGGATGAATAAAGATAACATAAACAAATAGTAATAAATTTATCTATATATATTAATGTATATTGCATGTTATAGTGTTTTTTTTTTTTTTTTGAGTTATTGTTTTATTATACTAAAAGATGATTTTGCATATATAATTATTATATATTTTATTTGATCCAAATATTTTATGTTAAATTTGAGATATTAACTTTTGATCAAATTTTAATCACGATCGTTCAATTCATAATCAAAAGTCATAAATTAATTGGATAAGATTCTGTAAGTTTAAACAAAAAAAATTTACTCGATTATACATCAAAATTTTTAAGTGACAATAATACCCCGTCATATCGTTTGTCATTTGCCGTTTGTCACACTTAAAAGTGACTGGGTAATACGATATATATTAGATTATTAAATGATAATAATATATTGTCATACCATTTGTCCTCTGTCATTTGTGGCGGTTTGCCGCGCTTAAAAACGAGTGGATAATACGATATATATTAGATTAGATTAGATTAGATTAGATTAAAGTTTATATTTAGTTTAGATTTGTTGAAATTACTACTAGATTTTAATTGGTTAAGATATATGTTAGATGTTGATTAGAATTTATTCGATTGGTTTTAATTTCATTTTTTCGATTAAAATTTTTTAAAATGACAACAATGCTGCATCATATCGTTGCTGTTTGTCATCCAAAAAGACTGGATAATACAATATATATATATATATATATAAGATTAGATTAGATTAGATGTCATATCGTATGTCGTTTATCGTTAAAAGAGACGGGGTAATACGATATATATTAGATTTTAATTGATTAAGATATATGTTAGGTTAGATTTTTTTAATCGATTTTAATTTTTTAGCTGATATTTTTTAAAATGAAAATAATGATTTTATTTGATTGGTTTTATTTTTTAAGTGTAATTTTTTAAAAATAACAATAATATTCCGTCATATCATTTGCCATCGAAATGGTTTGTCACGGTTTGTTGCGCTTAAAAACGACTGGGTAATACGATATATATTATATTATATTAGATTAGATTACATTAGATTAAAATGTATATTTAGTTTAGATTAGTTGAAATTACTATTAGATTATAATTGAATAAGATATATGTTGGATGTTAGATTAGATTTTATTTGAATGATTTTAATTTTTTTTTAATTGATATTTTTTAAAATAACAATAATGTCCCATCATATCATTGCCCTTTGCCATCCAAAGAGACTGGATAATACAATATATATTAGATTAGATTAGATTAGATGTCATACCATTCGTCGTTTGTTGCTAAAAGAGACGAAGTAATACGATATATATTAGATTTTGATTGGTTAGGATATATATTAGATTAGATTTTATTTAATCGGTTTAAATTTTTTTAACTGATATTTTTTTAAAATGACAATAATAATTTTATTTAATTGGTTTTAATTTTAAGTATAATTTTTTCAAAAAGACAATAATGTCTCGTCATACCGTTTGACATCGAAATGGTTTGTCGCGATTTGCCGCACTTAAAAGCGGCTAGATAAAACGATATATATTAGATTACATTGCATTACATTAGATTAAAGTTTATATTTAGTTTAGATTACTTGAAATTACTACCAGATTATTATTGATTAAGATATATGTTGGATGTTAGATTAGATTTTATTTAATTGATTTTAATTTTTTTAATTGACATTTTTTTAAATGGCAATAATGCCCCGTCATACCATTGCCGTTCGCCATACAAAGAGACTGTGTAATTCGATATATATTAGATTAGATTAGATTAGATGTCATATCATTCGCCGTTTATCGTTAAAAGAGACGGGATAATACTATATATATTAGATTTTGATTGGTTAGGATATATGTTAGATTAGATTTTATTTAATCGATTTTAATTTTTTAATTGATATTTCTTTAAAATGACAATAATGATTTTATTTAATTGGTTTTAATTTTCAAGTATATTTTTTTAAAAATGACAATAATTTCGCGTCATACCATTCCCATCGAAATGGTTTGTCGCGGTTTGCTGCGCTTAAAAATGACTGGGAAATACGATATATATTAGATTAGATTAAAGTTTATATTTAGTTTAAATTAGCTGAAATTACTACCAGATTTTAATTGGGTAAAATATATGTTAGATGTTAGATTAGATTTTATTCGATTGATTTTTTTTAATTGATATTTTTTAAAATGACAATAATGTCCCGTTATTGCCATCCAAAGAGACTGGATAATACAATCTATATTAGATTAGATTAGATTAGATGTCAGATCGTTTACCGTTTATCGTTAAAAGAGATTGGATAATATGATATATATTAGATTTTTATTGGTTAAACTATATGTTAGATTAGATTATATTTAATTGATTTTAATTTTTTAACTCTTTTTATTAAAATGATAATATTGATTTTATTTAATTGGTTTTAATTTTTAAGTGTAATTTTTAAAAATGACAATAATGTCCTGTCATATCGTTTGTCATCGAAATGGTTTGCCACGTTTGTTGTGCTTAAAAACGATTGGGTAATACGATATATATTAGATTAGATTAGAAATGTCGTTTGCCGTTTGTCACTAAAAGAAACGGGATAATATGATATATATTTGATTAGAAATGTCGTTTGCCATTTGTTACTCTATACTATCACACTGTTTATTTTGATGAAGACGCACTGAATTTATCCATATTATTTTTTTTTTTGAAAGACACTCTGTATCATTTGATGAAGACGCACTGTTTTGGAATTGCATGGTTTTTTTAAGTAACACGCACAGTTTATAATATAAAGGGCGCACTGTTTTAATGTGCAATGTTATTTTTACTTCGGGCGCACTGTTTATACACATAAGGTGCACTGTTTGATGTTAATTGCTTATATTCATGGAAATTCACTTATCTAATGCAATTTTTTTTAAAAAAAATTACAGTATTAGTTCTTGGAGATGATGTATGCATAAACACACATCATTTCTTTACTCTAAATATTTGTTTTATTCCTCTTGTATTGTCTATTTAGTCTTGTTAGCGTCTTTTTGTTTTGGAATGTTGGCACTGCTGCGTTTTTATGTTTTTGGCAGATTGGCGTGAAATTTGGAACAAAAATGAAGAAGGATGAACAAAGTGACAAAGTCATAAGCTCAAAGACTGGACTTCACGATTTATCGTCATTTCATGTGTTTCGAGAGTTAATACAGCAAAGTTTCATATCGATAAGCTAGACTACCATGTTTAGAAGTGATGTATAAGTTTCTAGAATTTTTGGACATCGTTCAGTATTTTTCGTATTAATTTTAGGTGAACAACACATGTGTCGCGGCCACTAGAGGCTGTTGTCGCGGGCAGGATTCAGCAAAATCCATGTTTTTTTAATGCATGTCGCGGCTGCGACTCTCTCCCTGATGCAGGACATTATGTTTCAGCCGTCAGATCAATCTGGTCTCGACCTATGCCTATAAATACATGCTCTAGGGTTCTTCTAAAGAGGGGATTGAGCACAGAGACGGGAGAGGCGATTAGAGGAGGTGAAGACGCGAAGAGGGGAAGCTTTGGAGGGTTTTCATCAGCTTTTCAAGGATAATTGATCCGCGACTCGTTGTATAGCATAGAACATCAGTTTGGAACACGTCGTGTGCTGTAAAACCTTCATTCTCAGTTACGTAATCTCTGCAGAATGTTTGTTTTCAATGCTATGATTTATTCCATGTTTTGTTTGATGCATATGCGTGAGAATATCATAAGTAGGGATGCGTTGATGAACTTTGATGACCTTAGAACATGAGATGATGCGTATATGATTAAAACCAGAGATGTTAATGATGAATATGTTGCATGAAAACCTGTTAGAACTATTGCATACCATATGTTTATTAGATTGATCACCTAATATACATAGTTTAGAGCTATAAATCGCACTAAGTGTTTTAGTTAGTAGCAGATTGATATAGTATGATCTAAGCTAATTGTCATATACAATCAATGGTTTCATATGTACGTGACATGATTAGTTTAAGATAATTGGTATGATTGTTATGAATGATTTTTCCATGTTTTGAATCAATTCTTTTGATTAAATCATGTTTGAGCTGATTGAAATGATTTTAATTTACTGAGTTGGTTTAACTATCCGAGCTAATTGGAGGTTAAAAGTTAAGGAAAATAGTGAGTTAAGCCAAAACTCATTACAACCATTCCATATTAATCGCTACATCTAAAATTCAGAAACATCTGTGATTGATCTAGGTGACATAGAAGGAATTCAACCATCATCCCTACATTTCTCCTAAATTCAAATATTTCATTTTCTGAAAAACTTCTTATAAGGACAGTGTCGTCTCCGATTCGTCTTTTCGAACACAGTGCATGTCCTTTAATAAGGACATTGTAGCCTCCGATCTCTTCAACCTCACGCCTATCATTCTCTAACGTTCCCACAAGTCTGTCATAAAACGTTTAGTCCACAGCACACAAAGACAACTTCCTGTCGATATCCCAAGATCCCTCTTTTTCATATAAGCCGGCAAGATACAATTCAACGACGTGGTATTTAAATTGTAAAATACAATACATAAAAAATAAATTTCTAAACATATGTTACAAACTGCAGTATAGATAGTTCAAAATGCAAGATTGATGTGTCAAAAATACCAAATCAACAGCTCTTATATCCAAAAGCGTTTCAAAATCAAATGCAAGTTACATAACATGCAATTACAAGCTTTAATCGTCACAGATGCAACTACAAGCTTTCATCATCGGTCGAGTAACATTATACACCATCGTCGGCTGCGAACCATCTGCCCCACACGCCACAGGACACCTTCCACCACCAATTCAACTCAACTGAGAACAACCCCATCCACAATACCTTCTTCACAACAACTACTCACCACAATATCCAACTCCTTTCTCACATCATATAGACAACGGCTCAACATCCTTCACGCGCTCATGAATAAGAGAATCATCATCAACAAAACTTCAGCTACCTATTTGACCATGATCTCGTTGAAAATCGATGAACCTAAACTCTCCAACTTAACAGTTGTCGTTCCCGACGCCGAAGCATATCTAGCCTTGACTTCATCGTCTCTAAACCTGCCACACCCAAAGTAGGCTGATTTTTTCGTTCTCTAAATCCAACCCCGACTTCGTCTTTCCTTCCTTCTTGCTATGACCTGATTTCTTCTTGGTTTTGCTTCCTATCTCTTTCCCCATGCTCGAGTGTATCTAGGGTTTCGATTATAGTGGTGGTGATGTCTGTGCCTGGGGTTTCGATTATAGTGACGGTGGTGACTGTGTCTAGCATTTTGATTGTGGTGGTGGTGGTAGTGATGATTGTGCCTAGGGTTTCGATTATAGTGACGGTGGTGACTGTGTCTAGCATTTTGATTGTGGTGGTGGTGGTAGTGATGATTGTGCCTAGGGTTTTGATTGTGGTGGTGGTGGTGATTATGTACTGTATCTAAGGTTTTGATTGTGCTTCTTCTTATTCTAAGGACTTTGAAATTAGCTTAATTGTGTTGTTGGAATTGGTAGTTTTGAGGATTGAATTGGAGAGAATACGGAGGAAGGAGAAGGTGACTTTTAAAGAGTGAAAAACTGAAAAATGAGGGAGAAAAGATTGATCTCATTTATTGACTTGTTTTATAAAATAATGGGATTATAAGGGAATATTGAGTAAAATGAAATATGAAAGTGAGATGGGATTAAGATGTATATGAAAGTGAAATATGGAGTAAGATGTTGGTGAAATATGGATGAGGGATTTTAAAATAGTTTGCCCTTAATTTTTTTTAATTAATATATTTTAGAAATGATAATAATATCCTGTAATATCGTTTGTCATCGAAATAATTTGTCACGATTTATCGTGATTTATCACGCTTAAAAAAGACTATATAATATTTATATTATTACATTATATAACATTATTAATTATTATTGACTAAAACCATATTATTCCATATTTTTTATTTTATGTTTCGAAAACGTATGAATTGCGATTGAATCAATGATCCATTCATCCATTAGATTTTTCGGTTTGTTGAACGATCCAAATTGAAAAATATTGTTAAAAACTCATAAATTCTTAGATCATTCGCAATAGTTTCTCTATTTCTATCCCTATAATATAATATTACAGTGTCATTCTCTTTGTATAGGAATCCAGTTTTTGACTCAGTCACCCAACAGATTCCCTATATAAATTTTCACATTTTTCATATATTAATTTTTCATGTATTGTAGTTAATAAACCTCAATTTAACATATTCTATAGTATTATAATAAATTTTTAATTTTTTATATTATTTCAATAAAAATAAATTAATTTTTATATATTTATAATTTTTTTATTTTATAAACTATCATTTATCATAAAAATATTATTTTATATTATTTTAATGGTATAAAAAAATTTAAAAAATATAATTTTGATTCTTCAAATATAAAAAAAATATAAAATATAAAAAATCATATACGAATAAAAAAAAATATTACGTAATCTACTTTTGATAATATTTTTATATATAAGAGTAATGATACATACAGGGACACTGCTGCCGGTTCTCTTATGGACCGAATGATTATTTTGGTATTCTTATGGTCCAAGGATGTTCGTCTTTTTAACGCGATATATACACCACACCATCTTCCTCCTTTGCCCTCACCGGCCGACACCACCACTCCAATTCCCACACATACAAGGCCACCTCCGCCGCCCTGCCCAGCCACCGGAACCCCCGCGAACCACCTGGTTGGAGTCCACCCGCAGCCGGCAGCGGATCCCCTGCCTCACCAGCCGTTCGCAACACCAGCACAGCCGGCCCGTTCAATTAGGGTTTCTGTATAAGGTACTTGACGTTCTCGGTATCACATAATGGTTTAGTCTCTCGCTTATTTTTTTTCTCGTTTTCATTTGTCTGTTCTGATATATGACTCTGTGTGGGTTGGATTCAGCAGTTAGGGTTCAGGTATTCACTTCGTGCCCTTACTGTTTTCGGCAAAAGGAGCAGCATGGATCAACCAGACGATGAGTGCCGCAATGACGGAAAGCGAGATGATGATGAGGTGGTTTCCTCACACCCAATGTTCCTCATATTTTCTCGTTTTATGCATCGAGATCTATTTTGTCACTGAAATTTTTTGATAAGATGGTCTCTCTTTCCGAAGTTACTGGACATGAAATGCTTATAATTTATGCTTCATCTTTTTCTCGGGCTTTAGATAACAAGTGCTCCTTGATTTTCCTTTTCATTAAACTTACTCTTTTAACAACTACTTTCTATGATTCATGGTTCCCTTTGTTGCACTCGTAAGGATTATATATCTTCCAAATGGTGACGCAGGAATTTTGGGGTTGTGATCAGTGATTATACATTTTCAATCTAATCCTTTTTTTGTGTTAACTGTTGGATCGGTTGATGGTGTTAGTGCCCTTGATCAACTTTCTCTGGCTGGAAATAGTTACATCTGGACAAAACACATTGGTTTTGGAATGAGGTTCTCGCATTCTTTGTGGTTATTCTATCACTATGAATTCCTTTGATTCTAAACCAAGTCAATGGTGATGATTAATAGTGTAGTCTTTCATGCAATGATCATCAATGTATATTTGAGCTTTCAGCCATAAGTTTTGTTTATCTTCGATACAGTTTCTTTGAGTTAGTTATCATTGCATGAATATTTGTTCATTAGTTTCATTATTTCCTTTTTTATTTCTTTTTGGTTACTTGGCATGATAGGAAGCTGCCGCTCGCCTTGAGGAGCTTAAGAGATCAATGGACACAAAAATGGCTCTTCGTCAGTGCAATTTGAATCCAGAAAGACCTGGTATTGCACACATTTCTTCGTTGCTCTTGGTCTTTGCATCTAGATTAATAGAAGCTGGACATATTAGCAACATGATGATACAAAATTCAAGATATT
>JAOVYX010021824.1:0-44254 GCA_035668315.1 Drosera spatulata | reverse complement strand
GTTTGGTTTGTTTGGCCTTGTCATGGACTGGGTCTATGACGGCATAACGTCACGTGCCGGGCATTCCGGATTTCGGGACGTTACAAAAACCATTAGTATTATATATATCAAATAGAGAAAGACAGAAACTCACTAGCCTGTTTGCAACAAAAATGTTGAATGGATATTTTTAGTGTGGATTTAGTGTTAAATTATTGAATGAAAACGAAATTTGTTTATGGAATCAAGCTGAATGGATTCTACTTGATTTTGTTACATATGAAACTACTGGGACTAGAACTTTAATTGTTTATGGTATCGGGTTTAGAAGTATAAGTAGACAAAAAGGAATTTAGATGAGAAATATAATTTTGAGTTGATATGATTTTTTTTTGGTTGAGAGTGTGTTATGATTTAGTTTTTATTTCGACGTAATAATGAAAAATGTGCCTATCATTAATGTGTTTGCGTGGAATTATTTTTATCTCAACAAATATCGAAGTAAAAAAATATAGTTTATATTAAAATATTTGTAGATAGTTAGAGTGTTTGTAACACCTGATTAACGTATTTCGTCATGTTTGATTTATCCAGAAAAATGGAATCGGATATGTCATGGTATTATGATAGATCTTGGATGTATGAACGGTTAGTCGAAGGGTATTTGAGCGAAGTATTTGTCAGAAATGTTAAAAAGTTTGTGAAGTTAGTTCTTGAGAAACAGATTTTCAATTATCTGGGACACTTGAGGTGCCCTTGTGTGAAGTGTAATAATGTGCACTATGAAACTACGGATGATACAACCATCCACTTTATATCAACGTGGTTTTGTATCCAACTATTGGATATGGACACAACATGGTGAGGTTGAGCAAGGGAAAACCTTAATGAACACAAATCCTTACGAGGATTTGGTCATGGATGGATTTGGACCTAGATATTCAGGAGTTGTGGATCATGAGATGACGAATGCTTGTGATGACAGTCCGTCGTCTGGTTCCAAGGATTTGGACCTAGCGAGCCATTGCATGCTGGTTGCAAAGTGTCTCAGTTGGAGGCTGCTTCTAGGTTGTTAAACATCAAGTGTGAATACAACATACCTCGTAGAGCAACAGATGCCATTGTGGCATTATTGAAAGATATATGTCCGAAAGACAATGTGATGACGGAGGCGTTGTACTCAACTAACCGGTTGATGAGGGACATTCGGCTTTCTGTGCATAAGATAGACGTTTGTCCCCATGATTGCATGTTGTTCTGGAAGGATGCTGAGCAATTGGAGATGTGTTCCATCTGTTGGGCACAGAGATACAAGGTCAATCTTCAAAGTAAGAAATGTGTGGCGCATAAGGTGTTGAGATATTTACCTATTACTCCGAGATTGGAGCGATTATATGTAAACAAGAGCACCGCACATGCGATGGCTTGGCACGCTAGTAATCATAGCTTTGAGGACGCGATGTCGCATCCTTCTGATAGTAAAGCATGGAAGCACTTGGATAGGGAGTTTCCTTGGTTTTCTGCAGAGCCTAGGAATGTCCGTTTGGGACTATGCACGGATGAGTTTGCTCCTTTTGGAAAGTCTGGGGCAGAGTACTCTTGTTGACCTGTGTTCTTGACACCTTATAATCTCCCTTCAGGGCTGTACATGAAGACACCATACATAATTCTCTCTATGATCATTTCGGGGCCGAAAAGTCCAAAGGGAAACTTGGATGTTTATTAGTAGCCATTGATTGAGGAGTTGACTCACTTGTGGACATATGGGGAGGCCACGTATGATGTTTCTATGAGACAGACCTTTCAATTGAGGACGGCTTTGTTATGAACTGTTAGTGATTTTCCGGCGTATGCAATGCTATCTAGTTGGAGTACGGCGGGAAGATTGGCATGTCCTTATTGTATGGAGCATACCAAGTCATTTATTTTGAAGCATGGTAGGAAGCAAACATGGTTTGATTGTCATCGTTGCTTCTTGTCGCATGATCATCCCTTTCGAGCCAACAAAAGTGGTTTCTTCAAAAATAGGGAAGATTATGATGATCCCATCCCTTTATATGATGGTGATGAGATGTGTGATCGTATTTTCAATTCAGACCCTAATGAGATTCATGTCACTCATAATTGGAGCAAGAAGAGTATTTTTTGGCAATTGTCATATTGGAGCAATCTATTAATTAGACATAATCTGGATGTGATGCATATAGAAAAAAACGTGTTTGATACTGTTATGGACGTGAAGGGAAAGACAAAAGACACGATTGCGGCAAGAAAGGATCTCAAACTATACTACAAGCGTCCTAAGTTGGTGTTGAGAAGGTTGAGAAATAGGAGTGGAATCGAGGAAACAGTTATGCCTGAGACATGGCCGGGAACAAGATGTGGGTATATTTCAGGGTAAGATTAAATAATAGCAAACTTTCAATAATTTTATTCATTTTTTTGATTTCTTAATAAAACATTTTATTTTTGACAATGCAGGATCTATATCGTTGGAGGCACGATATCACCGCTATGGTGCAGGAGGCGTGGAGGGGAAAGATTGTCGATTGTATCCGGGATCACATATATCGACAGAGGAGGGTGATCATGAGCGGTGGTAAGATGCCGTGGGTCGATGACGAAACGGAGGGTCAGCTGAAAGTCCTCTAGGAGGATCCCAAGTTCAAGAGCCGTTCAAAGCGTGGTCAGGAGTACAGGAACAAAGGGGAGGCGAAGCACAGCCAAGGATCCGGATCAACGCTTCATGTAGCCAAGAAGATGGTAAATATATTTTAGTTCATTTAACAACCTTACCTGCGAGTATTTTTTTTTGAAAATATGTTTTATTTGACATCTTTTAGTTGATATTGGCAGGAGAAGGAGCTGAAGAGGAAACCAAATAGAATGGAGGTGTTTGAAAAAACACATACGAAGAAGGGCGCGCAGCCAAGAGAAGTGGTTTGGTGCGATCAAAAATCCAAGGAGACGGCGGTAATTTAGTTTTCTTTCTTTATCTTATATCCTTGCATTTTTTAAGTCGAATCAAATAGAATGACTCTATAAGTGCTTCGAATATTTTTGTAGACTAAGTATTCCGCAATGAAAAAGGAGCTGATAGATCAGATGCATGCTGAAAGGGAGCCCGGCATGGAGCTGATCGGAGATGAGATCAACGACGCATAGAGTCAGGCATACATCAAAACGGTAGGGTGCAAGAAAGGCCGCATTTATGGCCTTGGCTAGGCTATCACCATGTACTACTCGAAGGACTTTTTGTCCTCTCATAATAGCACGGTTTCCGAGAGCGTTCGAGTCGCCGCCCTGGAGGGGAGCAATGCGAGTTTGACGACAAGGGTGGATGCTCTTACGCAGATGGTGGAATATCTAGCGCAGCAGCTGACTCGGGGTGGATCCAATCCGCTGGATCGTCCTCCTCACTAACCACGAGCTCCGGACTCACCACCAGATGAAGCGGAGTAAACTAGTGTATTTTAGTTGCCCGTTATGACATTCTTGTTAGGATTTATGTATTTTGTATTTCGTATTATTTTTATTTAATGATATTCTTATGTTAGATACTGGTTTTTTGTATGGATTATTGTTTGTCAACCCACAAAATGTGTGATGGGGTTATATCTCCGTGTATATGATAGGCGCAAACCAGTTTTTCTGTATTTTTTTTTTTTGAAAAATTAAAATTTACAAAAGAAAAACAGTTTCTGTCGCAAATTTATGACCGAAACTATCGCAAAATAATCCCTTTTGGGGAAAGAAGGTTTGCGACAGCAAACCAGTATCAGTCGCAATTTTACGACAATTCAGTCATAAAGTTGCGATGATAATAAATCAGTCTCAAGGTATCAGAATGTAATACTTACGACGGATATTTTTTCTGTTACCATTTTGCAATCAAACTGTCACAAAATTAGGTTTTCGACTAGACAATTAACTAAAGGTCAATTCCGTCGCAAATCAATCACAAAAGCTCTTTTGTGACGGAATTGCCCTGTAGTTAATTTACAATCTTTTTGTAGTGGATGGGGAAAGAACCTATGGAGGCAAAGGTGAACGTGGTGGAGTCAAGTTCGAGCAAGAACTGGAAGTGTCCCAAGAATGAACAGAAGCGGGGAAATTCGACGAAGGAGAAGTTCAATGGAACATGCTCAACTGTGGGAAGGCGAATCATAAAGCATGTGATTGTTGTCAGCCTAATGAGGACAACAATCGATAACAAGAAAAACTGTGCCAAGGTGGTGGAAGGCGAAAAGGTGCCAATCGATCTCTCAAACCTTTCCCTTGTTGCTGTCATTTTCAGAACTAACATGATGGACAATCCGAGAGAGTGGTGGGTGGACATGGAGCCACTCGTCATGTTTGTGCTGATAAGAAGATATTTTCATCATATGTTCTTGTCACTGGACGAGATCCTTACATGGAAAACTCTTCTACGTCATCAGTGGCAAGGATTGACAAGGTCGTGCTAAAGATGATCTCGAGCAAGGAACTAACTCTCATGGATGTGTTGCATGTGCCAGACATCGTCAAGAATCTAGTTTCCGGTCGCCTTTTATCTAAGGCAGGTTTTAGGCTTATTTTTGAATCTAATAAATTTGCATTGTCTAAGACTGACATTTATGTAGGGAGAGCCTACTTAGAGAATGACTTTTTCAAGATAAATGTAATTCCCGTAATCCATGACTTTGATGTTAATCAAAATAAGTCTTCAGCTTACTTGATTGAGTGTTCTAAATTATGGCATATTTGATTGAGACATGTGAATTATAACACTTTGAAAAAAGACTTATAAGTTTGGATCTTTCGACTTCCTTCGATGTTAACACACATAAATACGAAATATGTGTTGAAGCAAACATAACAAAGGCTCCTTTTCCCAAGGTAGAAAGAAGCACGTTAGCTATAAAATTAATTCACACCGATTTGTGCAACTTAAAGTATGTGCAAAGTAGAGGTGAAAAGAAATACTTCATAACATGTATTGATGATTGCACAAGATATTGCTATGTTTACTTGTTACATAGCAAGGATCAAGCTTTGGACGTTTTCAAACGATGCAAATGTAAAGTTGAAAACCAGCTTGATAAGCGAATTAAGATAATTCACAACGATAGAGGTGGAGAATATGGAGTGTCTTTTGAATAATTTTTTCTTCTTCTGAAAATAGCATTATTCATCAAACGACTGCTCCTTACTCACCTCAATCCAATGAAATTACTGAACGTAAAAATCACACTCTTAAAGAGATGATGGATACGATGTTAATAAATTTTGGGTTGCCTCAAAATTTGTGGGGGAAGCTATACTTACTGCAACTGACATTTTGAAGAAAGTACCCCCATAAAAGGATAAATGAAACTCCCTATGAGTTATGAAAAAGTCACAGACCTTCCTATAAATACTTGAAAGTGTGGGAGTGTTTGGCAAATGTGGAGATACCTAAGCCAAAACAAGAAAGTTCGGCCCAAAAACTATTGATTGTATAGTCATAGGATATGTAAGTAATAGTAGCGCGTATCGCTTCTTGGTTCACAAGTCAATAATTCTGAAGTGAGTGAAGGGACGATTGTTGAATCAAGAAATATAATCTTCTTTGAAGATGTGTTCCCTTGTAAAGAAGGGAAGGAAGAGAGCTCTAATAAACGGGCTTGTTAACCTTCTAGAAGTTCTCCTCCAGTTGATGAAGAACCTACAAGAAGTAAAAGGTCTAGAACCGTAAAAAGAGTTTGGATCAGATTTAAAACGTACATGTTAGAAAATTAGCTATGGACATTAACCGAAGCGTTGTCAAGTCCGGAAGCTCTATATTTGAAAGACGCTATTAACACCGAGATAGAATGTATAATGCAAAATCATGCCTGGGAGCTGGTTGATCTCCCACCAGGTAATAAAGCATTGAATACAAATGGATTCTTAAGAGAAAGTATAAAACTAATGGAACTATCGATAAGTAATGTTGAGACAAACACATGCTTTACAGAGGTTGAGTGATAGACAAACTCTAGTCTTAGAATGTCCCAGTATGTACCAAGGCTGAGACTCGTCAGTTTGGAAAGTTAGCCTAGAATGGGTGCCGAGTAAGGTTGGCTAAGAGAGGAATACATCAAGGCTGCCTCAGGAAGGAACGCAGTAAGACCGGTTCAAAGGAACGCAGTAAGGCTGGCAGCATTGAGGTCATGAGTAAGGGACAATAAGGCTTGGGCATTTGAGCTTTTGCAGCAAGGAATGGTTGATTCTGGAATGCTTCCAGTTGAAGAAGGTTATTGAGCAAGACTGAAGGATAGTAAGGCTGAGTTTTGATAAAGGAAATGTGAATCCTGAATTACTTCTGTGAGGTTACTACAGCAGGGCTGAGTTTTATAGAAGGATTCAGAAGAAGTCAAAGTTCACGGCTTGCCGTTTGTGCTGTGTCAGCATACTTCTCTGTATCAATGCCAGAGGTCACGGGTCTATGAATATGTTTTAGGGTGGCATGAAAACAACGTTTTCAAGAAAGGACAAGTTCAACAATGGCTAGAAATTTGGGATTACCTATAAATACAAGGGCAATGCCCAAGATTTCATAACCTTTGAATTACTGAATCTCCTTTACTCTGAAAGATAAGTACAGTAAAGCTTCAAGTGAACTGGGAAGAAGTTTATAGTTGACGATCTGAGCCAGCAATTGAAAGCAAAGTTGAATAGCACTAAAGTTAGACAAACAATTTCAAGAGGTTATTTCGAGTGCGGTTGAGGAGAACAAAAGATCTTGTAATTGGTTTGTATTGTCATTTACAAGTTGTAAAGTGATAGGTTGATTATGAGACTGAAACAATCACATGTAGTGCTATCCTCTTGATTTATCGTAGTGATAATCAAGAGAAGACTGGAGTAAGGGATATAGCCATATTTTAGCTATATACTCTAACCAGTATAAAGACCTTCGTGTTTTTACATTGTTACTTTCATCATCTTTAACCCTACTGCTAATCAACTTCAACCAACAATAAACTAAAAGAAACCAACGTTATTGCAGTAAGGTTCTACATTACTGAATAAGCCCAGAACAACTCTACTGTCTAACTAAATTTTGTTAGTCTGACTGTAAAGCTTGAAAGAGAGACTATTCACCCGCCCTTTAGTCTCATAGCAAGCTATCTTCGGACTTTCAATTGGTATCAGAGCCAACTTTCTAGGCCTAACAGCTTTTGAAAAGGAACTCTACTTTGTTCTAACTTGCAAAGAAGTTACTAATCTATGTTCCGAGAATGCCAGGTGCAAGTAAAGTGTTCATTCCATATGATGCCCATCCTTCTCTGTTCAAGGATTACAAGTTCAATCATTGAAAAACCAGAATGATGTTTCATTTTGACCAAGCTGATGAGCGAATGAGAAAAACTGTCCTTGAAGGGAGATTCTTCCGTGGATCCAAATGATAGAGGGGAACTTATCCCAAACAGGAAAAAGATTTCTCTAAGAAGGATAAGGAACTCATTCAAGTTAACAAACGAGCCTTAGGGATTATTGTAAAATCCTTAGGCATTGATATGCTTGAAGTAGTCATTCATTACAAATCACCAAAGGAGGCATGGGATGCCTTGATTCTGAAAAACCGATGGCACGGATGAAATCCGTGAGAAAGCTGAATCTTCACATTCATCAATATAAGCTTTTAAAGATGAATGAAAATGAGACATTGATAGAGTTTTTTGACAGATTCAACATTCTTGTCAATACTTTGAGGGACCTTTGGGAGAATATTTCTCCTCAAAAGGTTAACTTGAAGTTTCTGAGGTGTCTCACTATTGAGTGGGACACCAAGGTTACTGTAATAAGGGAGTCCAGGAAAATGGCCAAACTACTCTTTCTAACCTCTATGGTGTCCTGTTGACTTATAGCTTTGAGATCGAGCAGAGAAAGACTCACGTGATGGAGCAAAACAAAAAGAACATCTCCCTCAAAGCTCAAAGGAAACGGTTGCTGCAGAAGAATCTTCTGACTCACAGTCAGAAGCCTCATGCGAGGAGTTGCTCATGCTGAGCAAAAAATTCAAAAAATATTTCAAACAGATAGGAAGGCCCAACAAAAACTCTCTTGTACCAAGGGACTCTGAGCTCACATGCTACAACTTTGCTACTGGTAGGGCACTTTGCTGCTTAGTGCAATAAACCTGGAAACAACCTAACTACAAAGAAGAAATCAGAGCAACAACCTCAAAGATAGTTCTTCAGAAAAATGAAGGCTCTGGCAACAAAAACATGGAGTGACACAGAGTCATACGATGATTATACAGCCTTTGAAGCCCCCTCAAAAGTCACTCATATGCCTTATGGCACGAAACAGTGATGAGATGACATTGATACAATCTCTAAGGAAGAAATGAAAGAAATCATTCTCGAACTCACTAAAAAAACTTATAAACTTGTAAAGAAACTTCAAGGTTCTCATGGAGGAGAGAAATCAATTGAGAGATGAGCTTATAGTAGCCAATGCAAGGGCTATTGAGGTTGATAAGCTCGAATTACATTCTTAAAGAGTCCAAGAGAAGTCTACCTCTGAACTTCTTGAAGTCACTAAAACTGAGGTGATCCATCTAAAAAATGCGAATATGGAACTCAAGCTTCATATTGGCAAGTGTAATGGAAGAACAAAAGATTTCAAGGAAATTTATTTTATTCAGGCCAAGAACTCTAGAGCTGGTTTGGGCTCTTGCTATAAAGTTGAGACTTATAAGAAGGCTCAACCCACTAAACCATCCTCTAGCAGAAACGTTAGAACTCCAAAAGGGTCTCAACATATCTGACCTTCATCTGATAAGGTGATGGGTAACCCCATTCCACCTAAAATCAAGAAGGCAAAGAAGTCCCTTTCTGCAAGTCACTCAAAGCACCGTTCTACAAAAGAACAGTAGACGAGTTCCAACTCTGCTGCCCAAGCAAAGCAGAAGAGTGCTGATGAGACTAAGCAAAGGAGACCAAGTAGAAGAAAGGAATCTCAACTTTCCTCAAAACCCCTCTCTTCTACTTGTGTATGCTATCCTCCCACTGGAGTATGGAATCAACCTTTGTCGCACCCAAGCTTGTGGCCAACACTGATTCCTTACCTTACTGTACCATGGGAGATCTGCTCCACCTCCAATGCAGCCGGATGAACCCTTTAGCACTACTCAAAGCAGAAGAGTTCACAAGCCACAGCACATAAGACCAAACATTGCGTGCCACAAATATGGCAAGGAAGGTCATAAGACCTATCACTGCACTACTCCACCCAAGGAAATCAACTTAGGTTTGTGTACCTAAGACCAACTAGATAGGATCAAATCTTGGGGACCTATGATTTAAGTGAAATATCTTACAGGAGTATTATAATCTAACATAGTATCTGGATAGTGGATGCTCAAGGCATATGACTGGATGCAAGGCCTTACTGCCTAACTTCATAGAAGAAGATGGTCCCTAAGTAATCTTTGATAATATTAAGACAGTTAAGACTAAATACTATGGAACCCTTGGTACAAGTTCACTAGTCTTTAAACATATGGCCTATGTTGAAGCACTTGGTCATAACCTATTATCCATAAGTCAATTATGTGACAAGGGTTATGATGTGTACTTCACTGAAGGCCTGTGTGAAGTAAGGGACCTCAAAACGAATGAGGTTAAGCTAATTGGGAGAAGACATGCCAATAATTATGATTTGGATTTCATGAACTCTTCACCCACTGGCACCACTTGCTTTTACACAAACGAAACAGAAAAGGTGTCATGGCTCTGGCACAAGAGACTGGCACATTTAAACTTCAAATACCTTTCAAAAGTTGCCTCTCAGGATTAAGTTAGAAGCCAGCTAAAAGTTAAGTTTTGTTAAGATAAACTATGTGCCTCTTGCCAACATGGCAAGAAAACAAAGACAACCTTTAAAAGTATCAATAATGATCAAACAGTAAGGGTGCTAGAGCTGCTACACATGGATCTGTTTGGTCCAGTAAAGGTTGAACATCTGAGCAGGAAGAAATACACATTAGTTGTTGCAGATGATTACTCTAGGTACACCTGGGTATTCTTCCTATACAAGAGAAGTGACACATATGATATGTTAACAAGACATCTCAGACAAATTTCAACTGAAAAAGGTCTAGAAGTTGTTGTAATATGAAGTGATCATGGAACTGAGTTTGGCAAATATGGTTGTGATCAATATTGCAATGACAATGGAATTAGACACAACTTTTCTGCACCTAGAATCCCACAACAAAATGGGGTTACAGAAAGGAAAAATAGCACCCTAATGGAAGCTGCTAGAACAATGCTCATGACTCTAAGCTAGCTATACGTTATTGGGCTAAGGTAATAAATACAGCATGTTATGTTCTAAATAGATAACTTGAACACAAATTACATGACAAGACTCCATATGAGCTGTATAAGAGAAAGACCCCATGTATAAGTTATTTTAATGTCTTTGGATGTAAATGTTACCTTTATGTCAATGAAAAAGTCTATATTGGAAAGTTTGGGTCAAAAGTAGATGATGGATCTTTCTAGGATACTCTTCTATAAGTAAAGCTTTTAGAGTGTTAAATCTAAGAATTAACACAGTTGAAGAGACTATTCATGTATCCTTTGATGAGCCTGACCTTGCAGAAACACAAAAAAAATTATGAGGATAATGCACTAGTGTATGTCGATGTGAATGTTGAATAGATTGCAGAAGAGCAGCACACAACAAAGGAAATCATAGAAGAGGCTGTAGAAGAGTTGCATGCAGTATAGCCTCAATAAGGAAGAGTTACCTGCAGTAGAGTCTCAACAACAAGCTATGGATACTGGAAGAAAAAGGAGACAATGGATAGAAGATCATCCACCCGAGAACATTATAAGTAATGCAAACGATTCAGTAAGGACTAGAAGGGCTATCGCTGAGGAATGCCTTTCTGCATGCTTCATCTCAGAGGTAGAGCCTAAGAAGATTGAAGAAACTCTTAAGGACAGTGACTGGATCAATGCCATGATAGAGAAGCTCAATGAATTTAAGAGAAATGAGGTATGACATCTAGTCCCTAGACCTAAGAATTATCCTGTTGTAAGATGCAAATGGGTCTTTAGAAACAAGAATTATGAAAATGGGACTATAATCAGGAACAAGGCTAGACTTGTTGGCAAAGGATACTCACAGGAGGAAGGTATCAATTTTGATGAAACCTTTGCTCCTGTAGCTAGACTTGAAGCCATAAAAATGTTCTTACTATATGCTGAATATATGGACTTTAAGGTATATCGAATGGATGTTAAAAGTGCAATCCTAAATGGAAAACTATATGAAGAGGTATATGTAGAACAACCACTGGGCTTTGAGGATTATAAGTATCCAGAATATATCTACGGGCTTGACAAGATCCTATACGGGTTGAAACAAGCTCCAAGAGTTTGGTATGAAACCTTGTCAAGCTTCCTCACTGATCACGGCTTTAAGAGAGGAAAAGTAGATACAACCCTTTTCATCAAACATCATTAGGATAATATTTTGTTGCTCCAAATTTATGTTGATGATATCATTTTTGGAAATACCGATGAAAAATTGTGTGAGCGATTTTTTAAGCTCATGACATCTGAGTTCCAGATGAGTTTCATGGGTGAACTCAAGTACTTCATGGGTCTTCAAGTGCATCAATATGATAAAGGAACTTTCATAAGCCAATCTAAATACCTTAAGAATATGATCAAAAAGTTTGGTATGGAGAATGCCTCAACAATGAAGACTCCAATGAGCTCAACAATCAAAATAGATATGGATGAGGCTGGAAAATCAGTTGATCAAAAGTAGTATAGAGGCATCATAGGATCATTGTTGTACCTTACTGCCAGTAGGTCTGATATCCTATACTCTATGTGTTTATGTGTCAGGTATCAATCGAATCCTAAGAAATCACACCTTATTACAGTCAAGAAAATCCTGAGATATCTCAAAGGGACTCCTAACTTAAGGTTGTGGTATCCTAAGGAATCTGGGTTAGGACTAACGGGTTTCTCAGATGCTGACTTTGCAGGTTGCAGAATAGACAGAAAGAGTACAAGTGGATCATGCCAATTCCTTGGTTCAGTATGAAGCAGTCAACTGTGTCAACCTCTACTGCAAAAGCCGAATATGTTGCTGCAGCAAGCTGTGTTGCACAGATCCTATGGAAGAAGTCATAACTTCTTGACTATGGGCTAAGTATTTCTAGACGTTCTATCTATTGTGATAACACTTCTGCAATTGCAATATCTGACAATCTTTTATTTCACTCTAAGACAAAACACATAGATATAAGATACAATTTCATTAGAGATCATGTGCGAAAGGGTAATATTAAACTAGAATTTATTCGTACTAACAAGTAAGTTGCTGACACATTCACAAAATCCTTAGATGAGTCCAAATTTATCTATTTTAGGGGAAAATTGGATATGCTTGACCTGAATGTCTAAAGCAATCATCTCTGAGATTGCATGCTTTTATGAATAAAGGCATGAGGCTACTGCAGAAAGGTTCAAACCTTACTGTAGTAACACTTGGACAGTTACCTTGCTTCAGTAATGTTTAAATCCTACTGCAGTAAGATACATGGAACCAGTGTACTAAACCATCACATCATAAGTACGTAGCTTTCCGATAACGACAAATTCATGACCACACATCGCGTCCAACCGTTTCTTCTCCCAATACAAGTTATAGTATTTTTTTTTATATAAATAGGGACTCAGGGTGTTTACCATTCTTCACAACTACCCTTTTACAAACACAATTGTCACCCCAAAATTTCTCAAACTCTCCCAAATCCTGCTATGTCATTTGACTCATCTGAAACAAAGTTTCAGATTGGGTCCGTTTCAGATTTCCAATCACCTAACCCTGCTGGTGACACTATCAAACAAATTGTCAGCCTTTCTCCATCATAGGATTGGATCTCATCTTGGGACACAAAGGACTATTGCCTGCTTCCAAAGTCATGGAAGAAAAGGGAGATGATGATGAAGGAGATCCAAAACAGGAAGGCCACGACAAACTCTCAATCGGATCAGTGACCCACCAAATATCTGGAGTAAAGGAAACAAGCTCAACATACAACATTCTTTACTTCCTTTAACCTTCAGATTGCCCCACAAGGTAGCTTGTGCGGACTAGAATCATTTGAAGAGGTCAAGTTTCACATACCTAGAGCTATTTGTAATATGTCAGCGTACTTCTTTGCATCAACAGAAAAGATCACGAGTCTGTGAATATGATTCCAGGATGACATGAAAGTGATGTTTCAAGAATGGACGACTTCAACAACGGCTAGAATTTGGGGTTGTCTATAAATACAGCGGCAATGTCTAAGATCTCGAGTGGGATTTTTGAATCTCCTTTGCTCTGAAAGGAAAGACAAGTGAAGTAAGCCATCAAGTGAATTGTGTGAGAGGTTGATAGCTGAGGATCTAAGCCAGCTATTGAAAGCAGAGATTGAATAGTACTAGTGTTAGATTAACGATTTCAAGAGACTATTTCGAGTCCTGTTGAGAAGAAGAAAAGATCTTATAATTGGTTTGTATTGTCATTTACACGTTGTAAAGTGAAAGGTTAATTGTGAGCCTTAAACAATCACACGTAATGCTATCCTCTTGATTTATCACACTGATAATCAAGGGAAAGCTGAAGAGAGGGATATAACCGTATTTTAGCTATATACTCTAACCGGTATAAAAACCTTCGTATTTTTACATTATTGTTTTCATAATCCTTAACCATAATGCTAATCTACTTTAACCAAGAATAATCTAAAGGAACCAACGTTACTGCAATAAGGTTCTGTATTACTGCAGTAAGCCCAGAACAACTCTACTGTCTGATTAACTTTTGTTAGTTTGATAGCAAAACTCAAAAGAGAGACTATTCACCCTCCTCCCTCCCCCCCCTCCTGTAGTCTCACAGCAATCTATCTCCGGACTTCAAGTACAAGGTCAGATTAGTCGCAAAAGATTATCGATAAAAGTAATGCCTTGAGTACTTTGATACATTTTCTCCTGAGACTAGAATGATTTCCATCAGAACGCTCATTGCTATTACGGCAGTAGGACATTCCTAAATGGGGATCTGGAAGAAAAAGTTTATATGCAACAACCAGAGAGATTTGTTATTCTTGAACAAGAAAACAAAATATGCCGACTTGTTAAATCACTGTGTGGATTTAAGCAAGCTCCAAAACAGTGGAATGAGAAGTGTGATCTAACCATGTCCATGAATGGTTTCACTAATAACGAGGAAGACACGCGTGTTTATGTTAAAAGCACACCTGGAGCATATGTGATATTATGCTTATATGTTGAGGACATGCTCATCATGGGCAATACTCATAATATTATTATGAATACAAAAAAAAAAAAATATTGTAGAAATATTTTGACATGAAAGATATGAGATTTGTAGATGTCATACTGGGGATCACAATCTCCCAGACGTATGACAGACTTGCTTTGTCACAATCTCACTATATAGAGACTAATATTACAAAAGTTCGAAGTATTTGATAATACGCCTATCAAGACACCACCTGACATCAGTCAATATTTGGTGAAGAATCAAGGAGGACCCATATCCTAATTAGAATATGCCCGGATTATTGTGTTCAAATATATGTGAGCAATAGCACACGTCCCGATATTGCATGTGCTGTGAATAAACTCAGCAGATTTAATAATAGCATACATCCTGATATTGTGTGTGCTGTGAATAAACTCAGCAGATTTAATAATAATCCTAGCAATGCCCATTAGAAGACATTGAAAAGAGTTCTTAGGTATTTAAAATACACTTTGAACTATGGATTACATTATATGAGATATTCAGCTATATTACAAGGATACAATGATGCGAACTGGATATCTGACTCTCATGATACGAAGTCTACCAGTAGATATGTGTTCACACTTGATGGTGGAGCTCTCTCTTGAAAATCATCCAGACAAACATGTATAGCTCGATCCACGATGGAATCAGAGTCTATTGCTTTAGAAAAAGCAGTCGGAGAAGTCGATATGGCTCATGGATTTCTAGAGGATATTCCATGTTTGACAAAGCCAGTGCCTGCTATCATGATACATTATGATAGTGCTTCTACGATAGGGCGGGCTCATAACAAGATGTTCAATGGAAGTCATGACATATACGTCGTAGACATAAATCCATAAGACAATAAAACTCTTGCAGTGAGATTTCCGTTGACTTCGTCAGGTCACGTGAAAATCTTGTTGATTCATTGACAAAAGGTTAGCCTAGAGAACTGTTATCAACTAAGTCGAGAGAAATGGGATTAAAATCCTTGGAAAAGTCATCATCGTAGTGGTAACTCAACCATTTTTGCTAGTTCAATGAGACAACTAAACTACGAAGATTTTGTTGAGTCAAACCCAAGATGTATAAAAATTGAGTGATAGGCAAACTCTAATCTTAGAATGTCCCAGTATGTACCAAGGTTGAAACTCGTCTGCTTAGAAAGTGAGCCTGAAATGGTTGCGTAGAAAGAATAGTTCAGAAAGGAATGTAGCAAGGCTGGTTTAGGAAAGAACGCAGTAAGGCTGGTTCAAAGGAATGCAGTAAGATGGCAACATTGAGGTCATGAGTAAAGGGACAGTAAGGCTTGGGCATTTGGGGTTCTACAGGAAGGAATGGTTTATCCTGAATTGGTTTTGGTTGAAGAAGGTTACTGTAGCAAAGTTGAAGAAAAGTAAGGCTAATTTCAACAGAAAGGTTCAGATGAAAGAAAGGTTGATCCTGAATTGCTTCTGTGAGAAAAGGGTTACTACAGCAAAACTAATGGACAGTAAGACTGAGTTCTATAGAAGAGTTCAGAAGAAGTCAAAGTTCAATGTTGTTTTTTGTACTGTGTCAACATACTTCTCTGCATCAATACCAGAGGTCACGGGTCTATGAATATGGTTCCAGGATGGCATGAAAGTGACGTTCGAAGAAAGGACAACTTCAACAATGACAAGAAATTTGGGGTTTCCTATAAACATAGAGGCAATGCTCAAGATTTCGAGTGGGATTTTTGAATCTTATTTGCTTTGAAAGGAAAGACAAGTGCAGTAAGGCATCAAGTGAACTGTGTGAGAGGTTGATAGCTGAGGATCTGAGCCAGCTACTGAAAGCAGAGATTGAATAGTACTAGTGTTAGACAAACAATTTCAAGAAGCAATAATAAACATCGACCAATAATAAACTAAAAATAACCAATATTAGTGTAGTAAGGTTCCGCATTACTGCAGCAATCTCAAAACAACTCTGCTGTCCAACCGACTTTTGTTGATTTAACAATAAAGTTCAAAAGAGAGACCATTCACCCCCGCCCCCCTCCCCCCTCTAATCTCACAACAAGCTATATACGGGCTTTCAGATTCATTGCAGCACTTGAGAGTTATCCCCTACCCATTCCAAGACATGAAAAGTGCTACATGTTAATAGGTGTATAGGTTAAGCTAATGTTTTTAATGATTCCCGAATAGTAAATACAGGATACTAGTAAGCGGATCAGATCATCTATGTAAGTGTAAGAGGTTTGGCCGCCTCTAAAGAAAGTCAAAAATTAATGTATCCAAGATCGGTCCAGGGCTGAAATGGACACAACAATGAGTACCTAAAGGTACAATGAAAGCTTATGTGTGAGTATAGTTGTCTTGGTTTACACTGAAAGTTGGACAGATCAAGACATCGTATTCATTGACTAACCGAGTAAACCCGATTATATTTCACTAAGGAAGGTTCAAACCCTAAGCTGCCTCTCATGATGCGGTATCCTACCGTTTGAACTCTCTAAGTGTATGCATGCATTAATTTTATTCATGTGGGGGATTATTGAAAATCGGTCCGTTTGACCGTGTTTTTGAGCAATTTTTGATCATCGAATTGGGACGACTTTGGGTTCGTTAGAAATTACGCTCCAAGTAGATGATCATAGTATATTAAAGTTCTCAAAATCGATTTCGGATGAATGAAAAATCAATGCCCAAAGTAACTTATATGAAGAGGAAAAAACTCATGTGGTGTATGTAAATCATATTGGAGTTTTTGTATGGTATGATATACCTTATAAGTAGAATGGTTCGAAATAGGGTTGGGGTCCCAAGAGGTACCCAATTTTGTACGAGGGGAAAAGCTTAGGTGAGACTCAATACACGTGCGCGTGTCCCAGCCTGATTCGACTCGACTCGGTTCAGTTTGGTTCGTATCGAATCGATCGCACGCAAGGGTTTGTTAAATAGTATTTTATTTATAATATTTCATTATATTTTTTGGATCTTTGGAGATTCCGATTCTGACCGTTGTATTCGAATCTAAAGGTTGATGGCGATTGTCCAGTCAGCATGATAACTGGATTTGTTGTCTAAACTCCGCACGACATGTATTGTGTCTATCCCCCTCTGTTTGCCTATCTAAATAGCCCTCTAGGACCTTGTTTTCACACTTTCAGAATCACGTTTCTCTTCTTCTGAAACCACTCCCCCCTTGTTTCCTGTTTTCCAGAAACACTGTTTGCCTCAAAGTGTTTGTCCAATTCTGTCCAGAGAGTTCGAAGCACTTACTGGCACGTTGGTCTTCTGTATTGTAGTGCTACATCACAGAGAAAATAATCATTGTATCTTGGGAGACAGTCACCAAGGGTCCGTGAGCACCAGTGACGGGGTGATAACGTCTCAAGGATAGAGTGATTAACCGTTGCCTCGACTATACTGTTCTGGTTTATTGTTTCATTGTGTTCTGTTTCTATTCTTGTTTTTTCAATTTTGATTTTGCCTTTTGTACTAACCTCTTAACATTAGTTGTGCTTAAGCTTGGCTCGTGGTCATTACTAAACGAATCGAGCTCTCTAGTTAAGCGATTCTTTAGTAAAGTGTTCGGCTCTTTTGAGCTTGACTTGTTTGAAATGTTTTATAATATTATCATAAATAATACTATTCATTAAAATGTAAAATTTCTATTTTTTATACTTAAATACAAATTAAATTGAAATTTTATATACATTTCGAGCCCGTAACGAGCCCTTATCGAGGCGAGCCCAAACTAGAGCACTAGTCAAGCTAATCGAGGTAAGCCCGAGCCCGAGCTGAGCGGAGCAGGACTTTGTTCAAGTTCGTTCATTTATTTAAACGAGTTTAATATTCTGTTCATGTTTAATTCGTTTAATAATTGAATGAGCTTGAATGGGTTTTTAATGAGTCAAACACGAACCGAAGCTGAACTTATCGAGCTAATTTGCTACCCTACCTATGATATGACTGCATTACCTGCAAAGAAACAAACCCTCGTAACCCTTCCAAATACACTGTGTGAAAAGGACGAAATATTTATAATCTTATTTTTAGAGCAACTTATCTCCCGAGCCAAGTCTTCTGGACTATAATTGGGTAAAATAGAAATGAAAAATGATCCATGCTGTACAGGACTGCTGCAACACGACATTGTATGAAAAAAGGGAAAAGAATCAAGTATTCTGTTTCCATCTTCCCCACTCTTTTGCCCCATTTTCATCATTGAACTGCCATTCTTTCATATGCATACAACCATCACTCCGCCACACAACATCAATCTCACAAATTACAAATCGGAAACCATTTGGAGCATATCCAGGGGATTGCGATTTGATTCCACCACTCAAACAAGGACTTTGTATGCATATGAAAGACTTCATAAATCTCACCCTAATTCTATTCCCTTTTTGATATGTAAAGTGCACCACAACATCAATCTTTCATATGCAAGTCTTTATTTTAACAACAATATTCGCAGTCCAATTGCTTCAAATCCAAACAGTATGAGAATTAGGGTTCTCTTGGTTGAGAGGTTTTGTGATTCCAATTTGTTGATTTGAGAAAGTTTGGGAAAATCGAAAAAGAAGACATGAGGATAGATTGAAATCCTCATTGCGATTTTTGAAAAAAACTAGATCAAAAGAGTTCGATTTTAGGCTTTTTATGTGCACACGGTGAATCTTGTATCCACTTGAGATTGGGGCTCAAAAAAAAAAAAAAAAAAAGGGGGGGGGGAAGAAGGAAACGCGGTTTTTGGGCTTCTTTTTTAACAAAACGCCGCGTTGCTACGTCCTACTGGCTGCCCATGCAGCATAGATCATTTCCCGTAATAAAAAAAGAAAATGAAAGCTTCTAATAGTAATATCCTATTGCTGTATAACCTCTTTACTTAGGGACCAGATTCTATGGATGAATGAGTTTAGCTAATAAGTACATTGCAAAGAACAAGTACATTATTGTTGTAATAATCGTGTTGGGTGGATGTATGGCTTCAACAAGTACCAAATAATAGTAAATGAAGTAATGGTGAGACATAGATGTAGCATGGGGCCAAGCTATGTGCATTTTCTTGGGGAAATGTCATGCTTAATCTTGTGATTTGAAGCAGTGGAGCTAGATGTTGTTAAGTGAGGAGCATGTTCAGGGTATTAAACCTCTCTTTGGTCCAACTTATCTTAAATTGGACATGAATGAACTTGGCATAGAATATATATATATATATATATATATAGGGATTGAAGTGATTAAAATCACTTAAGTCAATTGATTAAAATGAGTTTATTGTAATTATTGATTGAAAAAATGAGCGTATCACTATCATTTATTTATTTTTTTTCATCAAAAAAAATTAAGACAAATAAGCGACTAAAATTGATTCATTTTAACCAATTAACTAAAATCTTTATGTAATTATAATATTTTTTCTGTACGATATATGTTAACTATTCCCAATAATGCATCTTACATCTATTAATTCTTTTATCAAGAATAGTTGACCCAACGATAAGAAACCCTCCATCGTAATCATGAGGGTTGGGGATATGACACCTCACGAGGACATCAAAAAATAATTAAACTCTTTGTTATAAATATAAAAATGAGGTAAGATGATATGCATCTCATCTTTCCTACACTGTACATTTCACGGATTATGTTCGTTTGTTGCTTTGTTAGTTTTACACCCATCATTGGCCTACACGGTTATACAGACTAATCCTATTTGATTTGTCCAGACCTCAGATCGATTCAATATGTGACTTTTGAAATCCACCATTGATGTTAAGATATCATCGGTTTTGGCCCCAATAGATTGTGATGTGACCACACATCAGTGTACATGCATGCATCTTTAACAACCAAAATGTTGTAGATTTCTCTGGACTCAAAAGAACCTCCTACAAAGACTGATATTTCTCTTTTTCTTTCCCTAGTAGTCAATCATATCATAATATTAAGAAATTGATAGTAGAATACATATGGGAATTCCTTATGCTTTTCAAACCCAATTGCAAAAGTCCAATGAGAATGTAAACGAATAAAATAGTGTGGCCAAGAAAAATACTCCCTGGTGGTGATCTTTATAAAAGTTGATGGCGCAAGCAACAGCTCACCTACATTGATATTCACATGCCTAATGTCAACAGCTTTTTATTACAAAGAAAAGTGCTCAAAATCTTAAACAGAGTACACAGTATAGACTTGTTACGAATGATTACGAGGGTTGACAGAGTTGAACGCTAAACTAAGGAAGCTTACCAGGAACTTAAATGCATGATTTTTCATGATGTAAGGTCTTTCTACCAGATTCAACCATCCTCGGGATAAGGTTGCATACGTCTGCTTTTCTTTTCTCCGGACCTTGTCTATGATAAGATATCCATTGCATCTCATTTCATAAGGTTACAGTACCAGATTCAGCGAAAATGACTCTGGAATCATCCATTGCATCTCATTTCATAAGGAAAACACACATAAGATGCGAAATGAAGAACTATATTCTCTACTGAAAGGATTCAAGAACAAATAAGCCGAAGAGGCGGATCAAAATGCTTACATAAGTGAACCAATCAACAACAAATCAAGCCTTTATCCCATCAAGTGGGATCGGCTACATGAATACGATGACGTCATTCCAATCTGTCATGTACAAATTTTCACAAATCGTTATATCCATGTTGAGAGATCCAACGGACTTTTTATGTGTTGTTGATTGTCGGTTATCTAACACACAACCCTCACCATTTTATCCGGACTTGGGACCGGATAGGGACGGGATAAAAATCCCCAACCTAGGTAGGTTTACATAAGTGAATCAATATCATAGAAAAATGTTTTGTGGTACAGATCGATCCACAGGTTACAATATGATAGTTGTGATGGCAGTAAATTTTTCCAAGAAAAGTGATGCACTTCACAGTGGACTTGAACTCACAATGCCGTGGAACACCAAGATCAATCAAGGTTGGAGAAAAGGGGAAGAATGAGCTGATATCAAACATCAGTTACAATGCAATTGAGCACAAAGTGCAGACAAAACAGGGCTGCATCAGTAGTTTCTCAAAGGAACATCTAAGCTAACGTCTTTGCGAATATATAACATAGGATTACAGTTCAAGTTTGGAGTCGGCTCCTTGCCATTTCAAAGCCTTGGCCATGAAATAGAGAGGAGTCGTTCCCTTAGCTTATAAAAAGCTCTGCTACAAGAAGATTAAGACTAAGATAAGAACTACATAACACAGAGTTAGTTGAAAAGAAGCAGGATGGAAATGCTTATCCATCATTATTTCCCCTACACAAATAGTTTGAATGAACTAGAGGAACTTGAGCTGTACACTTGATCCCGGAAGCTGCATCTCTTTCTACCTAGCTAGGTTGTCAGCACCGACATCGGTCAGAATCGTCAGGCTCCTTGTTGTCTTCAAGAACTCACTGAATCAGAAAACACAGCTCGGACTTAGATTACATGACATAATAAAAAGGGCAAAGCAGGACTTGTAGGGAAGTCGATGCTACAACCAGGATTTGATCCCAACTATCAGTTAAACAATATGCTACTGCTGCTGCTATATTCATCTGATGAAATCTAGAGTTAGAAGGTCTAAACAATAATCGTAGTCCTCACCTGAAAGGTTTATCACCAGTGTGCTTGGTCGCTCCACTCCAATCTTTGTAGAGGACATTGCTTTGGACTTCAGACCTTCCCCAAACAGAAAGATCAAGTGTTCGACCAACATGGTCGGATTGCACAAATACCTTGCACTGTCCAGCATGATCCGAGCCAAACTCGGTCTTAAGTCCATCAACTCCATTGCCACCATAAACTTCCTCTGACTTGCTATTAACAGGACCATGAGATCCATCCGGGTTGTTCGTCGTCTTCTCCATGTTACCGCATGATAAACTGTAGTTACCAAGAGACTCCCTGGATGAGGAGCTCTGTGAAATCTGTTCCTGAGTGAGGATTGGCTTACCAAATAACATGAACTTAGGCGCCCTCTTTACATCATCATTGTTCTTACCTGTGTTTCCGCGGTTCCCTACTGTTAGAAGGCATGATATGTCATCTTCTGTTTCTGGCTTGAACATGAAGCTGTGGCCAGAGAACCTTGTAGGTGCACCGAATAGAACCGAATGCAGTTTGCTAGTACGGGGATCTGATAGGAGTTGTCCTAGGTGAGGATGCCTGGCTCCCTGTATGCCCGCCGGAATGTTCTTGGGTGCAACGAAAAGAGGGTTGCTAGGCCTAAAGGTGCCAGTCGTAAATGGAGGGATCAATGGGAGATGGTCTAGGTACGGGAAGTCCTGGGTTTGTGGCAGTCGTAGCTTCTTTCTTGGTGGAAAGAAAGGGGATATATGAATCACGGGCATGGTTGCCACTGGTTCGACCAACCATGGGTTAACTCGCTTCACGTTCTGAAGCAGGTCGGGCTCGTCCCATGACACCTGTACAATTAGGTATAATAATCTATGAAACTCACGGATATACAAACCAAATTTACAATAAAAAAGTAATAAATAAATAAATATGTAATACTATATATATATAGCGTGATGATAAATGACATATGTTGGCTGGGAAGAATTACACAATCAATATTATTTAACCGTTCATTTATGAGATGGACCGCTAACATTCAAAGAAGTTTCGTTACTTTCGAGGTTCTTTTTCTTGAAATCCGGGGTTTTTTTTCCGGAAGGACCAATCCATCCAGAAAAAAGAACCCCGAAAGATCATTGTTTTTTTATACATCCGAGATTCTTTTTCCCGGATGGCATTTTTTTTATATCCGGGATTTTTTTTACCGGATAGGGATGACTTTGAATTTAATCCAGCTATTCAGTTTTCAAATGAACTGATGACCTTTGTTGGCTGGTTAAGGTTACGTAGCCAATGTATGCCATTTATCATCATCCATATATATATCGCGTAGGGACTGCTGCGAATATTGCATCTGCGACTTTATACTGTAAGTGAAAAATCTATACGGTAATTTATTGAATATGTACGATTAAGTTTTTAGTGCATTATATAAGTAAAATCTGATCCTATACATTTAACAAGTTATACTATAAATTTTTTAACTTGTCGTGTAAATTTTTCAACCTACAGTTTTCAGCGGTCATTACGTTGTCTTTTGCAACACCAACGACACGCCCATATATATATATACCGAAATATGTAGTTGATTTTATACCATAAAAGAAAAAATTTCTTGGAAGATTCTGTTTTACAGAATCACTATTACACAATCTTTTCAGAAATCTTTCTTTTTATGTTATAAAATCAGCCTCACAAACCTCATATATAGGAAAATCATTGGTGTTGCAGCAGCAACTAAGAGGCTGTTGCTGCACTGCACCTCTTCTTTCCGTAAACTACATCTTGTTCTATTGTGAACTACACCTCTAAAGACAAAAAATGATGCAATTCACAATCGAATAAGATGAAGTTCAAGGAAAGAAGAGATGTAGTTCAGCGACAGCCCCTTGCCTACTGTTATAGCACCAACGATACACTATATATGTAGAAAATACGTGGCTGATTTTAAATCAGTCAATTTATCTAATTTTATATTATAAATTGAAAATTTTATATTGTAAGTTGATAAAATACTATTAGATTTTTATGTATTTTACATTAAAATCTAGCCATATACATTCATCAGCATACAGTATAAATTTTTCAACTTACAGCATAAAAAATAAAACTTACAGTATAAAATCAATCGATATACTGCCACAAAATCAGCCTCAACACACTATATATATATGAAAATACATGAATACTGCAACAGACAACGTAGTGACAATTTGTACTGTAATTGAAAAATGTAAACTGTAAGTTTGATGATTATGTAAAATCAAATTTTAGAGTATTTACAACTAAAATTTGATAATATATATTCAAATTATCGTATAAAATTTTCAACTTATAATATAAAATTATCAAGATGCAATATACAACAATCAAAATGGCTGTGACTGCAGCACAAAAAAGACACCCTTATATATATATAAACCATATTTGCAATAACAACAATGAATCTATGAAACAACACACCATATTTATCAATATCTAATAGTAATAAAATCCTGCATAGTCCGGGTATTATAGTAGTAGTAAGACTGGGCTGTAAGTGTACCTGGAGGAGTCTCCATGGTGAATTAGGCCAACGAAATGGATCGGCGACTTGAACAGAAGAAACAGTACCCATGAACCAGCTAATCCGCGAATCCTCTGTTTCAAAAGCCATCTTGAACCTCATACCGGAGCACCACTGGACCTGCATTGCAGCTTCTACAACAGATGCCTTCACACAGAACTCCGGAGTACTCGCCCGTGGATAATAAACCACCTCAAAGGGTTGCCCATTAGCAGCCAATTTCGCAGCCTCAACGACCGATCCCCCCTTCAACTGAAAGCTTCCGTTCTTCGCTCCACCACCTAATCCATTGAAAGCCCTCAACATCCTATTTCTCTCATCATCCCTCGAGAAAGAAGAATAACCATTATATGGAGAAGACCCACAATTAGCATTCCATCCACAGGATGACTCTGGCCCGTCCCCTATCCCCCTCCTCGCCCTTCGTACCCCGACATAGAGGTCTCCGTTATCGCCTCTCAGAAACACGATGGAATCGCCCGCCACAAGCTTCTTCTGGTTCACGAAATTGCTCCAACCCGTCGTCAACAGATGCCTCCTAGGCGTCCCCCTATAGATATGCCTGAACTTCCATGTCACTCCATGAACATCCTTTGCCAATATAGTCTGCACCGGAGGCTCAGCCGAGTAATCAAGCCGAGGGAATATGGTCTCGGCGCAGTACCTAGGGACCGAAAATCCACCTCCATTGTTGGCGTCGGACTGTGTCAGCGTCTTCGCAAAGGAGGCGGGCTTCTCCGATCCCTCTGATAGACCTTTATTCTCTGACCCAACATCACAGTATCCCTCCAACTCTTTTCCACTCAATGGAACCAGCCTTACCCTCGCACAGACCTCGTCGGTCTCTCGATCCGCCGAGTATTTGATCGACGAGATCCTGCACGGGATCAAGGGAGGCAGCTTCGGGAGCCCCTTGTAATCGACGTTGGGCTGGCAATGCTCGATGTGTCCTTGCGGGAAGTAGAAGACTGTCGACTGCTTCGGCGGCATCTGGACCATGGATCCGGCACAAGCGTGCCATAGCTGAGGATCCAGACAATTCTCAGCCTCCATTACAGACTCTTTGCTCAAAGGGGTCATCACATTTATCATTTTGAGTGTTGATTTCTGCAAGAAATGGGCAAACATTTATCAGCAAAGTGGCCAACACAGTGATCATCATCATTATAAGAAGAAAGGGCAGAAAGTGGAAATAATCATCAAAAAACGACCAAAAGCAGAACTACAAACAAAAACAGAAAAAGTGGGAAGGACTTTGTGTTTCTCCCACCAAACAAATTATTGACAAAAAAGTCTACAGATTTCATTGGCACAATACACTGAATAAACTTCATTGAAAGCCAAAAATTGAAAAACATAAATAAAATAAAATAAAATAAAATAAAATAAAATAAACCAAAAACATTGAATCCTCTTCATAACATCAAAACCCATATGTTTCACTCACCTGTTAATGTTATGCCCAAGCATTCAAGCATCAATGAAACAGAGAGGAGAGCTGACAGGACAGTACAGCGTCTAGGACTATAGCTATAGCTAGCCAGCAGGCAACAGCAGCGATTCTGATACTGCTTTTTGTTTGTTTGGGTACTCACTGAGTGTATTTATTCAGGTTTCATAAGGAAAAGAGGTAGCAATATCAGTACCAGCAGCATTTTCGTACAGAGGACAATAGGACATCGCACACGGGCTCCTTTTAACAAAAGAGACTGAGTGAATGCACACAGAGCAAATCAGTACCACTACTACTACAACTACAACACTCCCTCACCACTTATTTTTTTGGGATGATAGTGGTGAAAGGGAAAGGAGAGAGACAGAGATTGAGCAAGGGGGGAAACAGGGGCAAGTGTGAGTTCGCAATCGGGGCCGACCAGTGTGGGATCGATCGATTGATAATGAAATGGCAACTGCAGAGGAAGAGGGGTGCTTGTAATGGGAGTAACAGTGGTAGAGAGACAGAGCAGGAGGAGTAGAAGAGAAGACATGCAATGCATTTGTTTATTTGTTTGACCGAAAATAGGGACAAAGCGGATGGATCAGGTGATCAGATCCAACTTTTTAGCCATTTGTTTGGGTTCAACGAGGAGACTTGTGCTTCCACCAAATAACCTAATAACAACTTTTTTATTTATTATGATATTATTGTTTTAAAGACTTATTTTTAATAAAATATCACTAAAGAAAGTTATTCTCATTAGGTATTATTTTTTTTTAAAAAAAAAACACAGAATCTTTTTTAAGTTTTCCTTTTCCTAATTTTCCCATTTTTTCCTCTTTCTAATCTTCATCATATTCTCCATCATCGTTCATCATCATCTCCATCATCGTTCATCATCATCTCCATCATTGTTCATCGTCACCTCCATCATCCATCGTCCTCTTCGTCGATTTGATATAATCGCATGATGGCTAGCGTATTTGATTGATCATCCATCGATCATCGATCATCGATCATCTTAATCATTGATCATTGCTCATCATTATCGATCTTCATCTCCATCATCTATCATCATCATAATATTTGCTTATTTCTATCAGAGCATCGATTTTGTCGCCCAAAGAATTCGGGGGTGTTCATTTGCTTGGTTTTATTCGATGATCTAGTTTATTGGATCCTTTTTTTTTTGTGACAAAAAGAATTAGCCTGTTTTGTGAATTTCATGGCGGTAAGCAACTTCAATGCTCGATATCATGATGCATTGTCACATTTTGATCATTGATAGCAAGTGAAATCGATGAACATAAAGGAAAACGCCAAATTGAAGACGACGTCGACAATTAGTATTGAATTGAGACATTTTCTATTCATGTTGTTTGTCTCATACCAGGATGTAGAACCTTTTGATGCACTTCAAATTATATGCACTCTAATATAAAAGTAGTCGGTGCATTTGGACTCCATTATTTGTATGTCAATTTGGAGATGGTGTCGACAGTTAGTTATGAATTTTTTATTGACGTATTACTTTGTTGACGTACTGTGTTTCTCATAAGCGTACTAGCACATCTGAATTAGGACATCTTCCTAGATTACTTTTCCTATGATTGATCATTCTTTACTTGACAAACCAATATTGACATACTAGAATATTTTGCATAGACGTACTACTTTTTTTGTAGAAGCATATTAGATGATGTACATGATGTGCTTTTCAATAGATGTACTACTTTTTTTTTCTTTATACATGCGTACAAAATGATGTACATGATATGTTCTTCACTAGATGTGCTACTTTTTTTTTTACAGACGTATTAGATGGTGAGTTGTTCACTAGACGTATTACTTTTTTATATAGGCGTACTAGATGATGTACATAATGTGTTTTTCTACTAGGCGTATTACTTTTTTTTCACAGACGTACTAGATGATGTGTTTTTCACTAGACGTATTACTTTTTTTACACAGACGTACTAAATGATGTACATAGTATGTTTTTCACTATACATACTACTTTTTTTTTTCAGAGACGTATTAGATGATGTGTTTTTCAGTTGGGATTTTTTTTTTTTTGCACAGGCATACAAGATGATGTATTTTTATTATGCGTATTATTTTTTTTACAGACATATTATATAATGTGTTTTTCATTAAACGTATTATTTTTTTTGCACAAACATACTAGATGATTTTATTTAGCTCTTTGATTAAGCCAAAATGCTAAAAGATAAGACACCATTGTAAGAGTATTACTAAATATTAACAAAATTTCACTATTTATCTTCAAAATATGACTATGCCTATTTCAAAATTACACAACCCATTTGACTTGTTCTTAATCCAAGTACAAATGAAACCTGAACTTCTCACATGAAATATGAACATGTACAAGTTCAACAACATTTCCAAGTCCCTCGTCGTCAACATCTCCAGTACAACCCCCGAAATTCAACAGCCGAGTTCTCCTCTCCCATGGCGTCTGACCCAAAACCAATCTCTCTCAGAACCAAGCACCTTAACCCAACCACAACAATCACCACCACCGTATTGTCATCGCTCGCTGCCTTCCATGCCTCACCTACATCTCTCGGACCTAACTTCCCCCTCACCGCTCTTCTCCATCCCCTCAATGCGATCTCTCCTCGACCACCACGACATCGTCGAACGAAACTGGATCTTCAACTTGATCATCCAATTGCCTGTCTTCAACTTGGTCAATGACGGATGAATGGATATATGGGAGAAATGAGTGAGTGGAAGGGGTAGTATATGTATTTTGGATAAATTGGGACCTCATAGATGATATCTTTATCTTTCAAATGATAGTTCCTAGAAAATTCCCATAAAATTATGTTACTCACTCCATCCCAATATAAACGAAATTATGCGATTGTGTATATTTATGGATTTAAAGTTTGACTTATTTAAAGCGATGATAAAACATCATTTTTTAAAAAAATTATCATAAAAATTAGTAATATTTTAAGTTATATGCTTTAATCTTGGATCAGTAACATAATTTTATTGCATCTTTAAATCGAAAAACAAACCTACTTAAAATGCTTGTTGAATGATAAACTAAAGTCAAAGGTTTATTTATTTGAGGACACATGAAGTACTTAAATTTTGATAGTAAGAGATTGTGTGCCTTGAAATAATGTGTATCACATATATAAATTACCACCGGGTACCGATTATGAAAAATAATTCTCCAATGATACCTCCCATCATTTTTTTTCCCTTTTCAATAAGTACCTCTCTTGAAAAATAAAAATTCTAAAAACATCAATCTATCGTGTATCATATATGTAAATGATCCACAACTAACGTTGGATAGCTAGCTAACTTATAGCGTCTGATGCACATATAAAAAATTAACATCCATTACTCAAACAATAACAGTAGATATGACAAGTAAGGGCCGATCTCACGGAGAGAAGAGATAATATTTGTGAAACTAAGCTCAATTATAAACTACTCGTGGATGATTCCTAATCAAAATACCGTTTCAAGTGGTGGGAATGATTGTAATAATAATGAATTAAAAATAAACGATAACTAAGATTGTAAACACAACACTGCGATAGAAGATGGTTAGGAACATATAAATATCATCATGAATTCTACGGGAAACATTGACTCGATCATGATTAAAGTATAAGAGTATTACAACCCTCACGGGATGATCCTCTCCCGTGGAAAATGAGGATCAAGATTGCTTGTGATATAGCGAGAGGACTGCAGTATCTTCGCAACAGAGAACCCCAGATTGTTCATTGTGATATCAAATCAGGAAACATATTACTGGATGTTGATATGAAGGTCAAAATATCTGATTTTGGGGTTGCTCAGATATTCGCAAAGATCAAGCTAATATGATAGCTATCGTGGGTTTGCTGCTGGTGTAATGCGTTTGGCACTCAAACCACCGGCTATGATATCTATGGTTTTGGATTGATTTAATTGGAACTGCTCACGGGAAATGGAAACAATCCCCAAGGGATTAGTCCTGCGAGAATGGTATGTAGATATTTTTGTAATCATTATATGCTTCTTAATTATATTTGAGAAACTAACGACATATCATGATTAATGTGGGCAGGCACGCAATATTATCCACAGGGGAGAAACATTGCCTCCGGATCCGCTACTCACCCACCTAAGTATGATTTTGATCAAGCTGCTTATATCGCATTCCCGTGTGTTCAACCTCGGATTCAAGATCGGCCAGATATGCATGATGTATGTAGAGCGTTGGAATGTCTCGAGAAATATCCACCATGCAGAGAACAAGAGGAAACAAGGAGAATTTATCAGAGAAAGGTGGAGCTGCGTTTTCGGACCATGGCATATGATATCGTAGGGAGAGGACATGCCGAGGAGATGGAAGGGGGATGGTCTAGTTCCGAGGTGTTGATGAGGTTGAGCCGTTTATCAACAGATTGAGCATTGAATCCGAAGATTGAAGCCAGTTGATGTGGCGACAAATATCATGCACTGAATGAAAGCAAGTGAATTTAATGACTTGTCCTTTGGCATACCAATTTTGATGCCCTGCTAGTGGCAGATATAAATAGTTTTCCCTGTAGTTTGCGGTGTCAACGCAGCAATTTTGTGCACCAGCTGTGATTTTTGGTATGTTGATGGTTAAGATTTGAGTAGATCAGATCATTAGAATCCAGATTTGAGGACTTATTTGGATATCTGGAAGTGGTTACACTAAATCAGTAGTTTGTTAGCTTTTCACTTCCCAGTTATTTCAGCAGTTAATGTATGGGAAAAGTCTGTAAGTTTTTAGATCATGGCTTTATCAATCAAATTAGTGCTCTTCGGATGGATCATTGTAAGTTCATCAACTGTTTTTAGAAACACTTCAGTAGGCATAAGGATTGAGTTGGCACAATCTGGAGTTTAACTTGTGGTAGGTGAAACTAGATCATAATCTGTATTGTATAAATCATACAACAAGCTTTTGAAATTTTTTATTCCCCAATAATCTTGCAACGGTTTGATCTAGCACGACATTTTAGGAGAGAGTTGAATTTGATATATTTTGATTAGTATATTGTGGTTTTTGATGATGATGGTGGGTTTGATATAAAAGGATGAAAGAGAAGGAGGGAGGAGGTACTAGAGTGTAGTGGACGATATTGTAGTTATTTTAATATAAAATTATTTTCAAATAAGAAAATAAAGTAAATGTTATAAGATTTATAAATAAAAAAATAAAGTAATAAGATTTATGGGATGATCCAAAATAATAAGTATTGCAAGAATTATGGGACAAAGGGAGCACTACTTATGATTTTAAAAATAATTTTTGTTCATTTGTATTACAAAATGGGGTGATTAATGAAGTGGATTTATGACCGACCATACCAAATAACCAAGAAAATGAAAGCTTATTCTCTCCTTTACAGATATATTTTACATTAGAATTAAATTAGAATTGATGATCTTAGTAATCATTTGGTTGAACCCTTCATTTGCTTTGTGATCAAAGCTTTAATGACAAATTAAAAATCAAATCAACCAATAGTAATTTGACATGTTGATGACCAACCAAAAGAAGTTCCTACATTTGTATTATATATTTATAATGGATGTGATATACCAATTTAGGTTAGACATCAAAAAAGTTCAATACATCAACTTAAATCAGATTTGTTTCATATTAACCATAAAGTGTTATAATCAATGCCCAATTGAAACTATAAAGTAAGATAGATAGTCGATCTATTCAATTCACAACTTCAATAATTCATCCAATATCACCTCCGTCACTATCTACATCAAGCATTAAGCTCATATGATCATGGATCCATTCACATGTCCTAATTAGAAAATTACTCACTATACATATTTATAGACATTAACAACATAGATAAAAAATGAATAACATAAATCATGATGAAACAATCTTGCATTAAACAAAATAATTAAAACAAATGTCATGAACGGTTCTGTTGGAATAGCTGTGTCTCTGGAAATGGAAGTACGAACAACAAATAACGAACAACGAAAATGAAAACGAGCTAATCAAATCTAGAATTGATGATCAAAAAGTGAAAAAATAGTGTAAATGGAGTTTTTTTTACCTAAAAACTGACCCTAAAGCTGTCTATAAAACTATGAATGCAGAGAACTTATAAAGGAAAACACATGTGTTTAAACCCCACAAAAAATCGTAATAGAAAACATGCTTAAGTGTACTCGAGTGACCTTGACGGCCGTGAATATTTTCACGGGCTGCTAGGTCGTGAAAGCGCCATTTTTCAAATAACAAAATCTTGATTCAAACTCTTCCTTATCTTCTTATCTACACTTCTCTAACTTCAAATCAGCAGAAAACGTTCATATATGCTCCAAAATGTCTAAAATCACATGTTTTTGAATGTCGTCATCCATTTGACTTCAACTTAATCCAAAATCAATTTCAAACTCTTTCCCTGCAAATGAAAACAAAGAACAGCATAAAACATATCAAAAATACAAAACATACTAAAAATGACACAGAATAAGGAAAAAAACAATGGGTAAAAGTTTGTCATAACTTCTAATGAAAAGATTAGCGAAGGTAACACACCTTCTCTGAAAAGATCATAGGATATGGCAAACCTCCTCTAAAAAGATTAGTGGAGGTAGCACCCCTCCTCTGGAAAAATATGCGAAGGTAACACGCATCCTCTAAAAAGTTTAACGGAGGTAAACACACATCCTCTACTACATTCGTTGATCTTTTTAGTGAAAGTTGGCTGGTATCCAACGCTGTCTCGGGATCAACAACCCTACTTATATATTTGTCTTTTGTGAAAAAAAAAAAAAATCATTCCAAACAGTACGATTACTTTCTTTCCCATTTCCATTTTCTTCTATTTCTCAAAATTATCGAAAAGTATTGCAAATTATTTCCTCTAAATTCCCAAATTCATAGATGTTGACATATCTACTATTCTTCCAATCGTAAGTTTTTCTATCCTCTAATCCAAATTTCAATCGCCAATAACACCTTCAAGCACTTCATATTTAGCGCGCTTCATTCATTTGCCAGCTTGTGGATACAAAACTTCATAGATTTATTTTGAGGGATTGACTTACTAAATCGATAATACATTAACAAACTCAAATCAAAGAGATACATACTCAATATTTTCGTGGTTATATGGGATATCAGTATCCGTTTTGTAATTTTTTATTAGTGGAACATTGTTCATTGTGACGTACTATAAATTAGTACGATGTTCCACTAATAACAAGTTACTATGAGGTTCCACTAATAACAAATTAGTGAAACACCTTTTTGTGACGAACTAATCCGTTTTTGAGGCGTATTGATCTTTTTTCGTGACCTACTGAACATTTTTCATAAGGAAAAATTCTCGGGGAGTGCAACTTGCAAGATTTTGTTTCACGATGATACCACCTAAGATTTTTAATACCCATGAAATCCCCTTAAATACCCGAATTACCTCTCTACCCTCCCTCTCACTTTTTCTCTCACACTCGCCCGACTCTCCCACTCACTTCATTCTCCAACGATGACAATGATGATGGTTTCCCCACACCAATCCATTATCTTCTCGTACGATTCTGTCTTCTTCTCCTGGTTGTGAGTCAATGGACTGGTGTTCCCGTTAACAAAAGTTAAGAGATGAGAAAACAATCTCAAATCTCAAAGATAAATTATGAATGTCTCAACAACAACAAAAAAAACAAAAATCTTTTTTTTTTTTTTTTTTTTTTTTTGCAATTCACAGTTCATTTCTTACAGTTCACGGTTCATTTTCTTACAGTTCACAAGTCCTTTTAGTTACAGTTCATTTTTTTATATATATAGTTCACTAAATTGTTTATTTGTAATTCACAGTCTCTGTTCTTGCAGTTGATGTTTGATTTTTTTCACAGTTCGTATCATTTAAGATTCAGTTCAGTTAAACACAAGTCGAATTTCAATATTTCTTATTATATTATTTTTTGTTCGTAGTACAATGGAACCGTTAAATGGACCACAACCGCTAGATGTGGAACTAGTAGCTCTATGTTCGTTTAAAAGGAACTGTTATTCCATCAATGTAAGGAAGTCCGTGTCGCTGGTGCAGATATACGAGCAATTGATGGAGAAGTGTCTTCAAATAATTTCAATAAATGTGGTGTTATGTTATTTTGCACCACAAATTAGATGCCAGGTAACGTTGTCCATTGATAGCGATGTGGCGAACATGTTCCATGTGTGCACATGCGCTAATATTGACGTCATCGAGATGGAAGTTTCGAAGAGGTTTGCTAGACCTCCACCTCCAAGGAGTAGCTCATCGAGTGTCCGATTATCCCAAGGGTATGCTTGTAATTCATGATTTTTATACCTGACAATTCATAACTTCTATATCTGGCAGTTCATAACTTCTATTTTTGTTAGTTCATAACTTTCATACCTAGCAGTTCATGATTATCAAACTATTCAATTCATGTCTTTTATTCATACAGTTAATGCAATATATCATGTGAAGTTAATGAAACTTAATGCATCATTTTTTGGTGTGCAGATCATGAAACAATGAAAGCCCGAGTGGAATAACCACAACAAACAATGATAACATTTCCTTCGAATTATGGCGTGAATCCATTAAAGGCGTAGCTCAGAGCTTCGGAAGCACGGAAGAGTTTCGGATGGCTATTAAAAATTTTGCCATTTCTACACTGCGTGATTTCAAGTTCGAGAAAAACACTTCTGAAAAAATCGTTGTTTCGTGGGTCGACGTGAACTATAACTGACGAGTTTACGCATCCAAATCAAAGAGAGATTGGGAGTTTGCAATCAGAAAATGCAACCTTACGCACACTTGTGAAAGCGGCTTAGGAGATCGAGGTCATCCAAAAGCAAAATCTATTTGGGTTGCAAATATTGTTAAGAGGAAGCTATGTCATACTCCTAGCTATGCCCCTAAGGAGATTGTGAAGGACATACAAGAGAAATATGATGTTGAGTTACGTTATCACCATGCTTGGCGAGGGAAGGTGCCTGCCTTAGAGGAGATTCATAGGAGGTCCAGATGTTCTTTCGATCAATTGCCCATTTATTGTAGCAATTTGAGGATCTCAAATCCTGGGAGCATTACGGAGTATGAGGTGAATAATGAATCGAGGCAATTTATTAGATTGTTTGTGAGTTTTGAGCTTCTTTGATTGGATTTGTCCGAGGATGTAGACCTTGTGTGTTTCTCGCTGAAACATTCTTAAAAAGCAAATGCTGGGGTTGACTTCTGTCCGCAATAGTACTAGATGCTCAGAATCAAATGTTCCCCATTTGTTTCGGTGTGGTTCAAGCAGAAAACAATGAGAATTGGGCATGGTTCCGTGATCAATTCGGTCGAGCATTGTTGCCATATAATGGTGGAGCATGGCATCAGTATACTTTCTTCTTGGACCGACATAAGGGCTCTTGAATACAAATCCTCAATATTTTCAGAATGCTCATCACTCATAGTGCTTGAGGCATCTTGTCGACAATTTTAAGAAGGAGGTATCGTTCTGTATTATTCATAATTCATAGTTCTTTTTAATGCAGTTCACTATTCTGCTCAATACTGTGCATGAGAGGATTTAGACACAGTCGTGTACAATATAACTGACAGTTCACTTCATTGGCGTCTTTTAGGTACTCACAAAATACCCTAATCTCAACAAAAAAGCATTGGATTAATGTCTTCAACAGTGCGGCCTATGGGATGACAGCTGATGTTTTTCAAACAAACATCAACAAGATTGTTAGTGCAATGCCACTGTCAAGGAATAGTTCATAACATAATGGCAGTTAACTTTACATAGAACTGCAGCTCATATATTAGCAACGACAGTTGTTTCTATAACGTCATGACAGTTTACAATTCGTTGTTCGGCCTCTCGAATTCACAATACTTATGACCCAGTAGCTTCAAACCTAATCGAGCTCTTTCTTGAGCAATGCAAAAATGACGTCCCTCGTCATAAGTATTCGTAGCGAGCGCTTCTGCCCACAAACAAATAAAAACTCCACAAGCTATGTCATCCTCCTGTTGCTGACACTTTTGATCATGTTTCAACTCCACTTTATACTCTACCTCATATACCACATTGATGTAATTCTCCAGAAATTAGGCCTGTAATTTTCACCAGAGAGAGAGAGAGAGAACATTGATGTACAGATTCCATAAGATATACAACAACATAATCTTAGGAAAATAACAAGAACTACCCCTTGATGTGACAGTCGCTCCCAACTCACACGACTGGAATCGTAGTGAGTTAGTTCTCCTGATTGTGTATCCAAAGCTAAGAGACTCCAATGCCACCCCTCTCGATCATGAAGAGGGATCAGAACGAGTCGAGAAGACAAGAACTTCTCCTTGGTGCAATTCTTAATCTAGGTTTGAAGATGTTTACCCACCAATTCCAAATTGATAGCCAGTATGTCCCTACTCCATTTGCTCTCATCCTCCATTACCATTGATGCAAATGTTCTCTGTAGAGTTTCCATATAAAGACAGTGCATTACAATCTTCATTTCAGTAAACATCCTACTATATTACAGTGCATGACAATCTTCATTTCAGAATCCTTCGAAATTATAGGTGTAATTATAATCAACCTAAATAATAACTCTTACCAATATCTCAGGCCTCCAATAAGTGCAATCGTACCTTCAGTTACCACGGACATTACGCAATTGATCACGTCACCACTAAACGCCTCGTTCTTCAATAGGAGGGCAATATCCTTTACCGCTAACCGGTCACAACCATCATCGGTTGGACTGTCCCAGAGTCGATCTCTGCAATAAATTAGAGCAGGCCAGTCAGACAGTTTAAAGAAAGGAAGGAGTTCTATGACATGCAGTTCTATATCTGATAAATTGCAGTTCAAACTATGTGAGATAACAATTTAAAGAAAGAAACAAGTCAGTTCAAAAATAACTCTTGATCTTCGATTGGAAGGAGTTCCATTCCACTAACTCTGGGCATTCCCTTTGAAACGATACGTACCTTCTTCGCTGACTTTTTTCCTGACGATGACGATGGTACGTTAATGGGCGACGGTTTTTTTGCCTTTTTGGCGCCACGCTTCTTTGGTGTAATTCTCCAAGATTATCGCTTTGTTCGCTTGTCACGTTTGGTTCGTTTTTTAACAGCTTCAGCAATAGTAGCTGGATTAGGTGAACCAGTAAATTCCTCCTACAAGCTTTGGCAAACACCACGAACCAGTGTGAACGCATCAACTCCTTTCACTGTCTGACCTACAATTTCACCCCCACTGAAGAGCTCCTCTTCATCCTTCTGTTCCTCTACATGCTCTTGTCTATCTTCTTCTTCCTTCTCTTCTTCTTTCTCTTCTTCTTCTCTTCTCTCTCTTCTTTCTCTTCTTTCTCTTCTTTCTTTTCTCATGTATTATTCATCTCTTCTTTCTCTTCTTTCTCTTCTTTCTCTCTCTGAATCATCATGTCCCTCCTCCTCTTCATCTCCCTCTCCAACACTAGAATCTTCCCCCTTTGCATCCCCCAGCTATGATTCTTCCTCCTTCTCTAAATTATTCCCCCCATCCATTCCATTCTTCTCATCATTATCATCTTCATCATCTACTTCATCCTCTGAATCCTACAATTCACAACAGTTCGATTGGCAGTTCATCTATGCATTTAATATAGTTTATAAGTATCTACATTATCAGCGCATAAGACCGATTTACCTGTTGTGATGATAGTCCAACTTCACTCAACAGGAGCAACCTCTCTTCTTTGCTTGGGAATATAGATTCGACCTCATGCGGGTAAACTTCAACAAATAACTTCTTCGTGCTGTCCATCGTTATACTCTTGTTATCAATCCAACGGACTATTCGTGGGATTCTCACATGCTCTTTTGGATTCAAGATTTTGCCCTCAAATATCTCGTACACCCAAGCCTACATGCGAATCAATGTTATCAACAATACAGTGAATGTCAAATAAGATTACAGTGCAAATTTAACATGATTACAGTGCAAATATAACTCAGTCACAGCCTCTCATTTATGTTATCAACTATACAGTACATGTCGAACAAGATTACAGTGCATTCCAAACAAGATTATAGTGCATGTCAAACAAGGTTATAGTGCATATATAACTCAATCACAGTGTAAAATCAAAGTTTAAAAGGAGAGAAAATTTAGATTTCATACCAACAATGCATACGCACATCCCTCGAAGTAGGGAGTTACAGGTGGTTTCTCTTGATCATCCTCTTTTTTCTTCCATTTTTTGTCGCCATTTCACGCTTGAATGATTTATACTTGATGATGTCGTCTATAACCAACTTGTAAAAAGTTGCTCCCCTAAAATATTCTCCAATCATATGGAGAGTATTAACATATGAGAAACAAAAATAAGGGGTATAGAAGGTTGTCCTCGGGAATAAAATACAGTTACAAAAAAAACAATACAAAGACTCGAACAAAATCCCCCACTGTACGCTTATCCTCCCCTCGAGCCAATTCTAACAATTTCTCAAAAACAAGGACACTTGTTGTATTTTTTTCCTTCCCATTGAATAACTTCTTCAGAGTTGAGCTTTCCAATCTCGATTGGCAATTCACATTCAAACCAATCAATCTCAAACACACAACCAATGAAATTTGTTCTTTTATATGTAAAACTACATTTTGCTCAACCCCAACCCTAAGCCCTAACGGTTGGACACTAAATGAGTCCAGAATCCCCTTCAACCGGGCTATGTTAATGTGACGAGGAGGAGTGTCTAGAAATCGATGAAAGGGAGTGGTTCTAAGTTTACCCATACATGCGGATGAAACAACACTCTTCAACGTTCGCATCTTGTCACTGAAATATGAAAGAGAGCACTTTGTTTGCAAAATTACCACTTTCCTTCTTGCCTTGGCCTTGTCCTAGTTTCTCTTCGCCGATGTCTTGCTCTGTGAGCCACAAATCAAAAAACAGTGCATAATCCAGTAAGATGCAGTGCATGTCATTGAAAAATTGATGAATCAAACATATCATTGAAGAATTGATGAATCAAGCTTTACGATTTGAGTTTCACAAACCTGATTACGATTTGAGTCATTTTCGACTCCTTCGAAGACCCGTCCTTTTTCACACGCTTTCTGACTGATTCATGATCGATCGATGCAGTTCTCTTTTTGGGAATCATTGTTGATGAGAAATGGTTGAGAAAATTCGTTCAAGGGCGAGCTTCGATGTTAGAGAGTTAGAAGGGGAAAGTTTGAGGGATAAAGGTGGTTGAGGGAGAAGGTGGAACGGTTCTGGGTTGTGGGTGATTTAGGAGAAAGGTGTGGCACAGAGAGGGAGAGGCAGTTCAGAGGGTATGGCGTGATAGTTCGTGGGAGGGAAGTGAAGGAATTAGGATTTTATCAGGCTGGATGATTTTTGGAGAGAAATTTATTGGGTTAAGTTATAGATGTGGTTTAATTAGATTAAGGAATAGGTATCAAATTATATGCGATTTTTATTTATGATATCCATATGTACGTTAGAAGATTTTTGATACTATTATGTGAAGTCAAACTCACTTAAAGATTTTTGCATAATTCCCCCGATTATGAATAAAAGTAAAATATATTAAAAATATTCTAAGGGGATAAAACGTATGTGAAATTTCAAGGAGGATTTTAATTTAATTCCCCCTGATAATTCGATTTTTCGTTATTTTTCCTCGCCCGTGGTTATCAGCCCAAGTGCTACAACCACTTCCACCACAGCGCCACCAGTCGCCGCCGCAGCCCGGCCGTCGGCCACCCCCTCCCACCATGCGCCTCAAGCATCGATCTCTCGCTCTCAAACTCCCCACTCCCAAACTCACCCATCACTCATTCCCCTCACCACAACCCCTCACCTCTCCCTCTTCTTCCCCCCTAAACCCACTCTACAATCTCCTCCCAGACCCCGAAAACCCCACAAAACTAGTCAACCTCATCTCATCCTCGTTCGCCCAAAACCCCACCAAAAGCCCTTCTCAAAAGGGTACCCAAATGGGCCTCCTTCCTCATCATCATCACAAACATCTCATTCCTCATCTGGGCACTGCCCAAATTTCAAGAATCCTCCTCAGACTACAATCAGACCCACGGGGAGCGCTCAATTTCTTCAACTGGGTGAGGGATGATGTGGGGTTGAGTCCCAGTTTGGGGAACTATTGTGTGATTGTTCATGTTTTGGTGTGGGGAGGGGAATTCAAGGATGGGATGAGGTTATTGAATGAGTTGATTGAATTGGGTAGTGATAAAGTTGAGGTCTTTGAAGAGTTTGTGAGGAGTTTGGAGGAATGTAATGGGAATAAGGTTGTGTTTGATATGTTGATCAAGGCATATGTGAGGGCGGGGCGGGTGAGGGACGGGTATTGGGTGTTTTGGGAGGCGGTGAGGGAAGGGATGAAGCCGAGTGTGGTTGCGGTGAACTGTTTGTTGAATGGGATGGGGAGGATGGGATGTGTGGAGGAGTGTTGGGAGGTTTATGGGGTTATGGGGAGGATCGGGATTGTTCCAAATGGGGTTACGTTTAATGTGTTGACGAATATGGTATGCAAGAGCGGGGACATCGATAGGGTGAGTGAGTTCGTGGAGAAGATGGAGGAGGAAGGGTTTGAGCCGGATATCGTCACGTATAATACGTTGATTGGTAGTTATTGTAGGAATGAGAGGTTAAATGATGCTTTTTACTTGTATGGAATAATGTGTAGGAGGAGAGTGGTTCCTGATATGGTCACGCATACTTCGTTGATGAACGGTCTTTGTAAGGCCGGGAGGATGAAGGAGTCCAGGAAGATATTTGATGGGATGGTTGCGAGTGGATTGAGACCGGACATTGTGGCATATAATTCGATCATCAGTGGTTACTGCAAAGAGGGTAAGATGAAAGAATCGAGGGCTCTATTGCATGACATGATCAGAAATGGGATTTCTCCGGATAATTTTACCTGTTGTGTTCTAGTGGAAGGGTACGGTAAATATGGTAACTGGCTGTCGGCTTTGAATATGGTTGTCGAGCTCAAAAGGTTTGGGGTTTCTATCTCTAGAGATATATATGACTACTTGGTACTCAGTTTATGTAACGAGAATCGTCCGTTTGTTGTTGTGAAGTTGTTGGACAGAATGGTCGAGGATGGTTATGACCCAACTGAGGAAACATATGAGAAGTTGATTCAATCTTTTTGCAAAACGGATTGTATGGCGGAGACATTACTATTCAAGAAAGTGATGGCTGACAAATATATGAAACCATCATTTTCTATATTTCAAAGTCTCATATGCTGTTTCTGTAGGCTACGTAGATATGCAGAAGCAGAATCCTTGATGCAAGAAATGGTTGAACTTGGTCTGCGACCTAATGCCACAATCTGTGTGTCCTTGGTAACTGGGTACTGCAAGGAAGGAGATATTGATAAAGCGGAGTCTTTGTTGTTCTCATTCGCCATGGAGTATCAAGTTTATGATTCAGAAAGTTACAATGCAATTGTTAAGATCTACAGTGATCATTTTGGCCTCAGGAAGACATTGGACTTGCAGGAAAAGTTGCTGCATTTGGGTTTCTTACCGAATAGCACGACTTGTAAGCATGTAATCGAGGGGTTGAAGTTTACCTTGGAAAAAGCAAAGTCCAATCATGTCGTTTACCAGCCTTGAAGTTTCTCCACACTTGGTGCTCTGGTGCTGTTGGATCTGTAAATATGATGGGTGAAGAAAACTGCGCTGTGTCAAATTACTTTCAAGGTAAACCAAATATAATCGGTGTATCTCATAACAGTTATCCGAAGGGATACCCTGTACAGGGATAATAGGATAACTAGCTAGCCTTGAAACTCCTGATGAAGAGTACATATATGCCCTGAGAATTTGGTGCATATTTTTAATTTAATCATGTACCTTTTTTATTTATGTAATATCTTCTTATTGTTGTATTCTAATTATGTACAGTATCTAGTTATTTAGATGAAATCCTTGATGAAGAGTTCATATGTGCCTGGTGATTATAAATGTAAAATGTTCATCCATAATCGTCGAGACCATCTATTTAGCATCCAGTTTTTACTCCTGCTCTCTGAATTTCTCAGTCGCCACAGCATGTAATATGCTGATGAAGGTATGTGCAGCACATTGTATGATTGGATTCTTGTTCATCTTCCCACTTCATGCTATACAATAAGAAAACTGGAGGTTAGTGATGAATTATCGAAGTTAAAGTTTCTAAACATGAAAAGCAACGAGCATTTTTAGTAACCATTCCTTATGAAATCTTTCTCTTGCTTGACAGGATGGAGGAAACTGTTGAAGAACAGCTTCAGAACAGGCATCTTAGTGACCCTAGGTTTTTCCCCTCCTTTTTGTAAATCTAGTTGAGCTGAGAGTTATCACCCGCCTTTCCAACTGAACTAATAGTGTACGTCTGTCGAAGACTCAAATTATGCTCAAAAGTTCTTATTCAGTTCTATTGACAGAGCAAACTGTTGGTAACTTTAGCTGCCAATGCTGGTTTTAGTTGATGTCGGCCAGCAGCCATATCTTTCATAGAGAAGGATTGACGCCATTCTTCAGCTGGCAAGGGACAACAGGTATGGAAGCAAGCTCGGTCTTGGAATCTGCCAATATTAGGGGTCTGCCATATGACTTGCAATGGCTATTGGCGTTCAAAGTTTCCTGGTTGCTTAGACCAAAAGGTCTCTCAGTTGCCAGATCAATTTGTCCATTCTGATATCCGAGGAAGGTTTGTGGATGCTTAATCCTTTTTAGGATAGTTTACTCGAGCCAGAAGTGAGTTCCAAGGTTTACCTCTTACGTGAATGACTCGAAGTAATGGGCTCATGAGTTGTAAGATCATCAGTTGTTTCGTTATTGAGCTTGTATGTAAGTTCATTTATAAAGTTTCCTGAACTTAAGCTTAGCTTAGCTAGTTACTTCCTTTCCTGACTTTTTCATCTTTGAAAATAAGTCCTAAAAACAAATAGACGGTTTTACATATCACTCATCCCACAAGCCGCTGCTGGAGCAGTTCTTTTGTCAAATTCATGTAGGACCTTTTCTTTATCCAAAAAAAGAGGCTAATGCAGCGTTAGCTAATTAGTTATCTTGATCTCTGATATGTGTGTAAACAAAGTTTTCTTAATCGTAGTTATGCGTTTGTGTCTATTTTAGATTTGGTTTGAGTCATTTTAGTTCCTTTTACTATTTATAACGTCGATACTGTCGTATTTTTTGTTTTTTCTTGAAGAATGAAGACTTTGGAGTGATTCTCATCGTGAGCTGCTAGGAAGAAGATTTGTAACTGATTTTCTGAAGTTTCTGGTTGATCTTGGAGGAGTAGAGACGTGTTTACCATTTATTGGAGTTTAAAGTCAAAGTATGCATGTTTATGGTCAAGCACAGGCCGTGCACGTCAAGCACAGGCCGTGCAACATGAGGTTATGAAGTGTTCTGAGCACAAAGCAGGAGAAAATGGAGCACAGGTCGTGTGTCTTGGCACGAGCCATGCCACCCACGCACGGGTCGTGCGTTGAGGTGTATGAAATCACACGTCATTTCGTTATTCTAAACGTTTGTTTTTATTCCTTTTAAATTGTCTAAACTGCGTTTTTAGTGTCGTTTTGTCTTGCAATGTTAGTACTGCTGTGTGTTGATGTTTTATGGCAGATTGGCATGGAATTTGAAGCGAAAAATAAAGAAGAATGAAGAGAATGGAAATCCATGAACTCGAAGAGCTGTATTTCACGTTTCATTACCGTTTCATGCGCTTCGAGAGTCTTTTCACTAAATTTTGGCCACGATTAGTTAGATTTAAATGTTTAGATGGTATGTATAAGTTTTGCAAATTTTTGGATGTTGTTTGCTATTTTTAGTCTTAGTTTTAGAAAAACAGTGCACAGTGTCGCGGGCACGAGGCCCTGTCGCGGGTAGAGCTATGTCGCGGGCGCGACCCCAGACGTCGCGGGCGCGACGCTGCATTTTCCAGGATTCCACGTTTTTACACTGTCGCGGGCGCGACGAGTTCCCAGATGCAATATGTTGATTTTCGTATGTCCGATCAATTCTGTTACGCTCCCAAGCCTATATAAATCTTTTCTAGGATTGAATGAACATAGATTTCGGTAGAGGAAGGCTTGGTGACAGTAGAGAAGGAGGAGGAGAAAAAAGGCGACGCAAAGAAGGGTTTTTGGAGAGAAATTCATCGCATCTGGAAGATCAATTTCTAGGATTATGACTTGTCTTTTCTGGAAGATCAATTATAAGGACATGAGCATGTCAATTCCCTTGAATTATCACAAGACCATATAAAGATTAAACCATCTATAGAAATACCACCAACCTTAGAGCTGAAACCATTACCTGCTCAGTTG
>JAOVYX010021823.1:0-15303 GCA_035668315.1 Drosera spatulata | reverse complement strand
CTCAAGGTCTAGGTGGTCTGAAACCATGGATCCTGCATAAGACGGAGAACAAGACCACTCCAGATCCGCCCTGTGTTTGGGCCATGTCTATGGAGCCGTGCTTCCATGCTCCTCCCTTCTGGGACTGCAAAGCGAAGAAAGGAATCGACACCGGGATACTTGTCCCTCACGTACGGCACTGTGAGGACATGAGCTGGGGCCTCAAGGTTGTTAATGATCACGATGACTTGTAAAAGAAAAAGGGTCATGATTCTAGTTAGTTAATGTATTATAGGTTTTTGGTAGTCAATAATTCTAGTTGATCGAGGGAGAAATTTGACGCCTCTATGCTGTCTGCCAGATGGATGTGTATCTGTAGGATCGAGGAGATTTGTGCCGCTACTCGCAAGTCGCAAGTAAGCAAGCACAATTAGTTTACTAAGGAGTATTTACCTCTCGAATGTGAAACTTCAAAACAGAGTCAACTGGTTGTTTATTCTACTTCTGGTTTGCCATTAGAAACACTGTTTGCGGTGCTTGTGGATAATGGGATGGGCCATAATTAACTTTCATGCGGTGAAACTGAAAGGTGTTACTACTGTGGACGGCGTAGCATTGCGCTAAACAGAGGTATTTTATGCGACAGAAGATTGGTACCGTATCGAGAATTTGGCAAGCATTGCCTCTGGAGCCTCTAGGTATTTTCACTTATTCAGATTTCAGCGGTTTCAATCTAAGGAAGGAGATTAATACTTTTTGGAGAGAGAGAATCACAGCGCGTTGCAGAATCATAGAGGACGAGTGCAGAGTCTCATGCCTAGTTTGCTACTGATTCCAAATTCCGGCATGCCTTTGTCGGCACTGATTATCTAGATTGACAGTATTCGTCAAAGGATTGTATTGAATTGCAACAACTTATTACAGTTAGGCTGCTCTAGGAACTTGAGCAGTTTGATCATTCTTGAGACTGGTGCTTTGTATGAAACTGAAATATCAGAAGTTGCTAGCTTCCTTTTGGTGAATCGAATTGCGTCATCCATGAAGTTCGATAGCTGTGTGCTATGTTGTTGCGATGAAGCATATGATTCCACTATCTTACCTTGTCGATAATCCATCGGCACGACGTTGCAAAGCTACTCAATAGCCTTTTGCTGTGGCTATATAGGAAAAATTCTCTTCTCAATTCAGGATGTACTCATGGTTTCCTGCGAAGTCCGAATCATTAGTGACCGAAGACTGGGTGAATTTTCCTAGATTTGCTGACCGGTTTGGTGATATAGCTCTGATTCAACCATGCTTTTGCTCTGAGATGTTTTAATGACTGTATGGTGCTCACTGGTCATATCCTGCGCAAGTGCAAGTTCGCGGCTCTCCAGTATCTCCCATTACCAGTATCAATGTTAACTCTACAAGGTTAGTATTCTTCCGAACTTTCGTGTCCTGCGGAATGAATTGATCTGCGTCGTCTTAGTCCTGTTTTTGTGCCGTTAGTGATCATCGATACCAACGATTCATGTAAGCAAGCATGACGACATTTGATCATTAGCAGTCGAGGTGTTGACGACATCACTATGACCATTAGTTCAGAAATCGTCATCGTATCCGGTTGGATAAGAAAGATCAATCATTTGTTGACTCGGCACTTTGATTATGCTACCTGTTAGAGCATAGGAGTAATATTTATGAATAGTCAAGTGCATTGAAATACAAGTAAGTATTGCTTGGGCCGTTTGCCTCATGCATAATTCTATATATATGATGTGGGTTTTTGGTCAAATATACGATGAGATTTTAGTTCTATATAAGTGGCAAAATGCTCAAGTCAACAAATCCATGGTCAATTATTTCAGATTTGTCGATCATCGCCCGCTTGGCTTGACTGCATACCTTTTGACACAGATGTATTCGTTGCTGCTTAACATCTGGAATGTATACTTGTGATAAGAAATTAGGAGACACACCGACACAGTGTACAAGACTCTACCAAACAATCAATCACTCGTGTAATTTCGTCATGAATAGAATTTGAAAATGACGATATGTATTTAGCTTTACCGTTATTGCGACTTGCGAATGAAAGAAAGACGTCCTATAAGTATGAATTTATTATCGTACTATGTCATTGGGGTAAGTCAACTTCTAAAGGCAGTTAGGTTACTGCCAGCCTTAATCCAACTACTTGTCGCGATTTGAATCTTCTCCGACAAAAAAGGATGAAGCAGATTCCTGTGACGTGATGATACCTCCAAGGAATCAAATAATGCCTTGCCTTCATTACTAGTACTTGTCGTTTAATGCCATGGAATTTGAGACTCTGTCCTCCCACTGTCATTGTTATTTCATTTTAAGACAATAGTATTAGTGTACGATTTTCGTTTTCTAATTCTAAAGTTCTGTTTTAATATTTATGATAATAACATCATCGATTAACTCTGAAACTATAAGAATGAATCAATGGATGTTGATCTGCAGCATGGAAATGTTGTGTGAGATACTGTTGATTCCTTGCTGTGTGATGGTAAGGAGGTAGGTGTGTGTAGTTGGCCGCGTGATCCTTCTTCATTAACTCTACATTGAAAGAAACTCCTACTCCTATGCTACTTCTGGTCCAAGCTAGTACTCCATTCCATCTAAAATAAATATAACATCTATTTTTTTAATATTTTATAATAATTATAATATATTTTATTTAAGAAATTTTTACTTAAAAAAAATATAAAATCAATCAAACTCAATTATACTATATCTATTATCTTCTCTAATAATTGTTATAATAAATCGTATCATCATTAAAAAAATATAATTTTCCCATCAAATTCAACACACACACATAAAATTCTGTGCCGATCAATTTATTGATTTTATTTATTTATAACCTTTATAATTTTGACAAATTTTTTACATAAAAAATATAAAAATAATCATTATCTGTTATATTACATTCTATTACTTTCACTCTCATCTGTTACATTAAGTCTCACTAACATAAAAATAAATATTTTTTTCCATCCAATTCCAAATTTTCATATAGTAATACTCCCTCCGTTTCATATTGTAGGTAACATGTTGATCTGACATGTGATTTTATGTGTGTTAAATTTGTACGGAATTTGACAAAAAAAAATGTTTTTTTAGTATTAGTGAGGTTTATTGTAGCAATATAAAAAGATATAATGAAAGTATTGCAACAGATGATGATTGATTTGATTTTTTTTAATATGAAAAAATTATTAAATAAAATATATTATATATATTTTAAGACGATTTAAATAAATAATATTGTATATAATATGAAAGGAAGGGAATACTAAATTCAGTAGTCATCACGTGATTGATTGAATCATACAGCATATGCATTTGGTATCCCGCAAGGCACGCAGTGAACCTCACTCATACCTAGACGCTCGATCTACAATGATTAATGGTAGAAGAAGGCTTTGCAATGATGTTACTGTCGCATGGAACACGTTCCCCCCCGACTGAATCTTATGTGATCAAATATGACGCGGATGGTAATTGGTACTATAAACTTACTTAGAGCACTTGCATTATAATCTTTATTTTTTTCGTTATATATAATATTTTTTTTATCCTGAAAAAAATAAAATAGATTGACTTTGTATGCATGTCGATGTAAAATTTGACACGTGTGCAACGACGATCAAACGTAGTTTTTTTATAAATTTATCATGAAACATCAATTGTTGTATAAATTACGTACTTCAATCTAATACATGTTGCGGACGATCAGACGTGATTTGATAAAAATGATATTTATATTCATACGTATAGAATAGTACAAAATATGTACGTGTGTCAACTTTTTTGGGACAGAGGGAGTACTACAATAAATTAATCTATAAAAATAAAAAATGCTATAATAATACGATAAGTTTATCGAATTTTTCACTTTCACATTATAACTTTTACTATTACTCCCTCCGTTTCGAATTATATACAACGATTTGATTCGACACAAGATTTTATGTGAGAGTTAAATATGATTAATATATTATATTTTTTTTATGATTGTCGGAGTTTGATGTGAAAGTACGTGAAAAAATGTAAAAAAAAAAGTTAGTGGGATGTGATGGAGTAATATGTTCAATTTAATATAAATTTGATTCCAAACATAGAAATAAAGCAAGTATGGTATATATGTTGAAACGAAAAAAGCGTTATATTTAATATGAAACGGAGGGAGTATCATTTAACACGTATTCCAACACACATTTTTAACATCATTTGAATTTTTTTATCACATCATCATTCTATTTTTTTCCTTTTACAGAATCTCTACTTTATATAATCTAATTTGACTAGGAAGTATAAAGTTTATGAGAAAAACTCAATCGGGAAAACCTTCATCTATAATAAAATAGAGATTAGACGGCATAAATCTCTAGCATGTGTCTTTGTCCTGTGAAACCTCGACAAAAAAGGGCCTCCGAGCGTAATTGACATAAATGAGAACGACGCAGTAACTGGTTTACCGTTGCACCGATCTTTCCATGCATACAGTCCATCAATGAAAGGTAGCTAGCATCAAATCAGAAATTGTCCTTCCTCTCTCTCATACATTATATTCCATCGTCACGTCAAGATTCAAAACTTCATCAAACCCCGAAAACATTAAACATAGGCCAGAGGGCACTCATCATACCAAGGATCAAACAACCTTTTATGCGTGTACTATTCAAGTCGAGCTATGAGCTTCTATAGCAGGAGTAACTCATAGTGCGAAGGAAAGGCGATATGTTTTCCAGTAGATATCAACAGAAGTTGCAAATTCATGTTCGATTGGAGCGTCGCTCAAGTTGGAACAATACTAGAATATGACTATCACTCCGTGAAGGAATCGCACTGACATCATATAATCAAAACTGACATCGATTACATTGTCAATGCCATTACGCAAACTAACTAATCCAACTTCATCAGACATATAGTAATGATAGTCCAGCATTTGTGTAGCATCCAAGAGTTGCCTTATTTTCATGTTCAACCAGGAGAAGTCAGCGTTCAATTTTGGCCAAACCTTCAACTCGGCCATGCCAGATCAGCAGCACGAATACAAACTTTTTATGTATCGACCATTGGCTATCAAGCAAACCCTCGTCCGTCGACCCACCGTCACTAACGTATATTCCCTTGTATCTCCCCCTTGCCAAAATCTGCATTTCAATGAGACAGGCAGGTTATTGACAGATTACAATCACAAGGCACCAAATTTCACTGGAATGCCAAGAAACATATGAAACATCAGTGTAAAATTTCCTACCGTTGCTACATGCATCCGTCACGGTGACCGCCTACATCGCCTACCGTCCTCCATTATCCTCTTCCCTTCCTTCCCCGTCGTAACCAGTTCTCCACTTGACATAATGGTCACGCTGCTCATGCACAACATGATCAGACCGAGCACGGCATGATCAGCCCTCAACTTATTTCCATCCAAATTCCAATACCAAAGTTTTTACCTACATGTTTGACTGTCAGGTCCCAGCAACCTTAACCCACAAGACTGATAACAGACGCACAAAAACATTAATATGCAAAAATTTAAGGGAGAAAAAAGGCATGGAGAGGTTTGAATATAGAATATGAACTACCTAAGAAAAAGACCAAGTGGGGAGCCATGAAGCCACCCTTGGCATATAAATTCATCTGATGGCCGCACCATGCACCCCAACAATACGATTCTCTGGGTAGATCGTATTGTTTTTTTTTTTTTGTTTCCCTTTTCTTTTCCACCCACTCCCCAAAACCCAGGAATGGATGCAGCAACAGCAGCCACCACCACAACTACCTCCAAGATTTGGGGTGGCAGCTGCCTTGCCTCACCCACCACCACCACAAGAACAACCAGAATATCAAACAGAACCCAATCAGCTACCTCTGTATTGAGAGTAGAGGCATCATTGGCGAATGCCAAGACGGAGAGCTTAAGAATTAGCTTCTCGGTTAGCAGCAAAAGGGTATTATCATCTAGGAGTATTACTAGAAATGGAATGCTTCCCTTCATTCACTGCTCAATGAAGCCGGGCGTTGACAGTGACAATGCCACGAGTAAGAATCCGGCGATCAAGTTGGATCCCAACTCAACGGTGCCTCCACCTGCAGCACCGGCTCCCGAGAGGGCGCTTTCTTCTACGAGTTGTAGAGGACTGGTGTTGGACTTGGGGCCAGAATACTCCTGGGACGGAGGGGAGATTGGCTCGCCTGTGGTTAAGAGATACATCGGTGATGATGAGGAAAGGTGGTATATGTGGTATCATGGAAAGTCCCGTGGAGAAGAAGGCGGTGAGTCAATTGGCTTGGCAGTTTCGAGCAATGGGATATGTTGGGCAAGAGGTGCAGGGCCTGTGAGGTCGAGCGCCGACGTGGGGATGGTGATGAGCAGTAGCAGCAACTGGTGGGCTTTCGATATGGAGGGGATTCGACCATCGGAGATGGTCATCATGTCTACCTCCATGTACAGTTCTGTTTATTGGTTATACTACACAGGATGTACAGCTGAAGAAGTCGACTCACATGGACTTCCTGGATTACCGCAGCATGGAAATGGAAAGATTTACAAGTCACTGCCAGGGTTAGCATGTAGTCAAGATGGTAGGCAATGGTCAAGAATTGAAGGGGACCTTCACAGCGGAGCTTTGCTTGATGTTGGATCACCAACAGAATGGGATTCTCTATTCATCGCTGCACCGCGAGTCATTATGCACTGCAGCGATGATCTAAGGATGTATTACCACTCATATGACACTCAGAAACAGCAGTTTGCCATTGGAATGGCACGATCTAGGGATGGGATCCGATGGGTAAAGCTAGGAAAGGTCTTGGAAGGTGGAGGACAAGGATCTTTCGATGAGTTGGGTGTCATGAACGCTCATGTCACACAGCGGAAAGACGGGACATACTTGATGGCCTACGAGGGAGTTTCAGGAGATGGAACCAGGAGCATCGGGTTAGCGACGTCCGAGGATGGATTGAAGAGATGGAAAAGGATCAAAGATGAACCTGTTCTTCGGCCTTCGGGGACAGACGGATGGGACAATGGAGGTGTGGGATCACCTTCTATGGTTCATATGCAAGGAAATGCAGATGAGTGGAGATTATACTACAGGGGGATCGGGAAAGACGGTAGGTCAGGTATCGGAGTGGCTGTTTCAGATGGGAGTGACGGTCGATTCCGAAGATGGGAGGGGTTTCACCTATAAGCAAAAACGAATAAGCATGGTAAATATCAACCAGGTCTTTATACTTCATCAGTGTTTCTTCAAGCAAATATTATCACTTTGTACGATATTGAATTTGGCATACTGAATAAAAGAGCAAGGTCAATTGACCTCATTTACATGCATCATCCCATGACGAGAATCTAACAGGTACTACGCAAAAATACTGATTTGCAACCAATATCAGATTAAATCATGATCTAGACCGAACACAAGCATCAGGTGATATTAACACCAGACACCACATGTAGAAAATAGAAATACTAAAACTAAACAGTTTGTATCGTTCCTGGTACCACAAGATTGATGAAACAATGATGACAGTGACATGAAAACAGATAGATTTTCTATAAATCAAGAAGCAAGACTCTCCAGACATAGGTTAGCAAGGCCGTGGCATGATGATAAGAGCTGAAGAACAAGGAAACCCATTGAAGTAGATCTCTGTTATTCACGTCCCCATACAACCTGAAAGCTCGTCTTGTTATGTTAAATCACACTAATAGCCTTACCAACTAATTTCCAAGCGACCTTTTATTTCTCCTAGCACACCGTTTGCTCGCCACTCTTAGAAGTTTATCGCTGCTAACCATGCTAACGCTATATCCTCTATTTTTTTGTCGTAAGAAGTGGTCACCGCCCCTGTTTAAAATCAATGCTAAATAAAATTATCATTGCACTTGTAACCATGCTAACCAAGTCAATTAAATCAATTAAATTATGTGATTACAGCAAACACGGTTAGCATTGATCTATGCTTTGATTACACTATTGATCTATGCTAACCAAGTCAATTAAATCAATTAAATTATGTGATTACAACAAACGGTTAGCATAGATCAATAGTGTAATCAACATCTATCAACCACTCTACAAAATACATGAATTTGTTAGTGGGTTCCGTGACAAAAAGAGCAACCGTGCTAGCCATGCTAATCTCCACGTGATGGATAGTTTTGTTCTGTACATTGCGTGATATTATACTGTGTTATATTTATATTTTCGTATTATTATATGATTGTATGATAGTATTTGTAGCTCAAGATTAACCAATAAGATTTTCTGTTTATTGTGTGCACATGGAGTTGGTTAAGATGTGTTAAATGTGAGTTGACGTTCATATTTGGCAGTGACAAATGGATGTGGTCTCTTTCAGATAGCAGTGGCTATAGATTTTTATCAGCAGAATCTCGAGGGAAATGATGAGTGATGGAGGATCATCAGCTTCTTTGGTCTGCTGAACAGGACCAACCACAGTAGCAGCTGGAAATTTTGAAGGCTATGGATTAGCAGCATTAGACTCCTAAGAGCTGAACAATGGATGCTACGGATAACTTGCTGATCACGTTAGCTAGAAGATAAACAAGAAGATCAACCTAATGCTACGTGGTAACGTAAAATGTAACCAAGAACATCGCGTATTTTATGCGATTACTTATAGTTTATCGCTGCTAACCAAGAACATGCTCGTCACGTATTTTATGCGATTACTTATAGTTTATCGCTGCTAACCAAGAATTAACGCACCACCACTGAACACCACCACCGAAAACCGCCACCAAACGGGAAACGCCCAAATCCGCAAAAAGAGGGAGCTTTTCGTTCGTAGTGAGAATCAGATCAAGCAAGAGTCGGATTGAGGCAAAGCCAAGGTGAGAGTCGGCTCGAGGCCAGAGTGAAGGTGAGGGTCCGATCGAGGCAGAGTGAGCGAGAGAATGCAATCGAGGCCCAATCAGAGTGCCATCGAGGCCGAATCAGAGTCCACCTTAAGCACGAACTCGCGTGGGCAGATATTCCCGTGGTGGTTGCGGATTCGGAGGGATCGTATGGCCTCGTGGCGGCGGATTCGGAGGCGGCCCTTTTCAGGGTTGTGGCGGCTGACTGAGAGGAAAAGCGAGGAACTAGGGTTAGAGGGAGAGGGGAATGGGCCGGCTGAGGTGAGGGAGAAGGGGAACGGGCCGGCTGTGGGAGAAGGAACGGGCCGAGTGGATATGAGTCGTATCAATCCGAATTTTTGTGTTTTATAAACTTATAATCATGTTTTATAAACCATACAATCATATTTTGTAAACATAATTTTATATGTTTGACATATATCATCAAAATCGTGGGAACATATATATTTTAGAAATATAAAATCTCGTGGATTAATTGATAAGATAAAATTTGACCTTAAAATGATTTTTATGTTTTTTAAACATTATTAGTAACATATATTTGATATAACATTACTGTTAAAATATGTAAAATCTTATAGATTAAAATTAAGAGGTTGACTATGGAGTGTTTACAGATATCATAACAAATAGCCTGGGGCAATGAAAGGTCCGGTCTCAGTCTGGTGACGACATAGCAAAAAATGACGTTCTGCGTCATTCCAACGATCGACGTGTGTCTGATAATGACGGAGCCAATCAAAATCTCCACCTCGCCCATGCCTGGTGAGATCATATAACTCATCATGCATGTTGTGTCCCGGTGGGATCGTCTGAATCCGATAAAACTATCATGCCGTACGAAATGACACAATACTCCACTATAGCAAAATGGATGAGAGGAATATGAGAGAACCAAATAACTCTGTCTCTCTCATCCACAAAATCCTTGGGACATATCCTCCAATCTATCCTCGATGTATGGATCCCAAATTAACTCGATTGTCGGATGTTGATCCAACAACGAACGATAATGATGAATAGTGGAGTTGCTGTCTTTCATAAAGTGCTTACTCTTAACGACGGATCATCTTTACATGAAAAAAAAATTGTTTTAATTACAAAAGCCATAACGGTACTGAAAGTAACATTTCTTATCAAAATGATATTAAGTAGTTATTTGTAAGCTAGAGAAAAAGTCAGAACAAGAGATGGTGGATCCGCAATCTTGTTCGATCTCACCATCGGGATCCTCTCCCAAGCCCAAATCTGTAGTGGAATAGCGCAGCCATCGAACGTCGGCCTGGCATGGCCATCCTCAGATCCGGTCGTCTCAGAACAACGACAAAGGATCCTATATAAAAAAGATAGAATCGCGGAGCGCCAAGAATAGCTAGAGATGTCACTCCAGGGATCAAGCACATGAAGCCACATGAGTGGCACCTCCCCTCCGGTGCCATCTGGGAAGAGCTGAGATCCTATTAAATGTAAAATAAATGCTCTGGCGTATCTAGTAACTGTCAGCTCGTCCGCATCGGCCGGTAACTCTTTGAAATGAGTGCGAAACCAGACAATAGTACAGTATAACCTCCGATGGCCATCCGGAGTCTGTCCAAGAAGCTGACCGTACAAGGCGAATTTTGGCAGTGTTTTTTGAACCAATGACAACGAGGTCCGACACTGGACAAGCAAAAAAACTGAGCTTTAAAACGAAGAAATCCCAGCAAGCTGCCGAAGCTTTTCATACGAGACCCAAAACACAAACTGCCAAGGACCGAGCCTCGCCCATGTAGGAAAGAACCACCCTTTCCACAATGCCTTCACTCCCTCAGATCTAACAGTTTTCACCAAGCAATCATAAGAATTTCTGTACCTCAAACGACCCTCTACACTTACTGCCTGGCTCATCATCCTAGTCTTTACTACATCAGCTGGGCAGCTCAAAGTAGTTGCAGCGAGACCTGACATGATAGACGCTAATGTGTGTGCATAGATGTTATCATCAGCAATACCACCAGCAATAACAGACCTTTTTGCTTGATCATAGCAGGCCAGCTCTCCCATGTTTACCAAGAATGCTCGTTGAACATTAGGAAGAAGACCTCTCCAGAGTCCCCGAAGGCCCTCTGCACGTATTGTCTTCTTCAGAACATCAATGGGACCGGAGTATCTACGCCGGAGACCTTGGCTCACAAAATGACCATCTGCTTGCAGTCTGACCTTTACAAGATCAGCTGGACTTGCCACTACCTCAGTTCTTGTACAAAAGAAGATCCATTTTTCAGTCTACGGACGCATTATAAATCACATTGCCTAATTACGAGCAATTAGGAGCCTATGCTGCATTTTCACAGGACAAGGCAGATACTTGCTGAGTGGATTGCAAGACTTCAGAAAGCTTGACACCAAAACAAGCACATCCTTCCTTGAAGAGATCTCTTTACAGGGAAAGATCACATGATAGAAGGCCTTCAAAATTAACTGAAGACCATTTTCAGAAAAAAAAAAAAGTACGTTCTGCTCAACGTTAATAGAGACATACTTTGTTTACTCGCTACTCGTTAGTTCCACAACATTTGTGGACAATGAAGAATGCTGAAAAATCTCTTTTCATTGTCAACTGATACCAAACCAAAGGAACATTGACCGCATTTCCATTCATTTCGACCATACATCAATATTCCTCATCTTACATCATAGCTATTCAACTTATAATCACACTTATTCGGATGACAACAGCCTCTTAACATGAAACAAACACCAGAGTCCAGACATACCCGCGCCCAATGCATCAATCATCACACATCCACACCCGAACAAATTCACTCTATTTCATAACAATACCATAACCAAAATGCTCCCTCCCACCCCCAATCTTCCTCAATCCCAATCCCAATCCCAATTCTCAGAATCAACACTCGACTATCATTCAATCAACATGAACAACAACGATCAAAATGCACAAACGCATCACACACGCACACACTATCCCACAACTGACAAACTAAACCGAATTCTGCGAGTTAACAGCGAATATAATTCAGATCATAATTAATATTTCATCACCTGAGCAACAGAGAAGCCCCCTTAGCCCCGATCCCCGCCTTCTCCCAAACCCCAACATCTCCCACAACACCCCTCAGCCCCTCGTACCCCACAATCCTAATCGGAGTATAAAACAGGTGTCTCGCAATCGCCGGAATCAGACCTCTGTACAGTCCCCGGAATCCCTCGGTTCTGATGATGCCGGCGCCGAGGGCGGAGGAGGGGGAAGGGGAAAATTATAAGATTTTGACCTGAATCGAGAATTTTATATATGTGTTGAATTTATATTTAATAAATTAAAAATATAATTTATTATAACAATTATAAAAAAACTTAATAAATATATTATAATTAATTTGATATCATTTTTTAATCAAATGATAAAATATTATAATTTTTATAAAATATTTAAATAAAATAAATATTATAAATTTGATGAATTTTCGAGATTTCCTAATCTATAATCCCGAGCTTTGCATCACTCAGCATTATTAAAGTTCACATTGTTAAATTAACCATCCCGACTGGCCCGCCTCTTCACCGTCGCCGACTCCTGCTCCGATTCGCAACCCCTTGGCCCCCTCTCCCCCTCTCCTTTCTACATAGCTCAATTGCTGCACAAGCGATACCTTCCCTTCGTTCAAAACTAGGGTTTCGATTTTCACCCATCGCCGCCGCCGCCACCAATGGAGTTCGAATTGCAGAACCTCGACTCCCTCGACGCCGATTCAATCTCACAAATCCTAGACAGCTGGTCCATCTTCTGCTCCCACACAGAATCTCTCCTCGCCGGCGGCGGCGACGGCGGCAGCGATTTGTTCATGGAGTTTGAGGAAAGTGTGCAAAGTCTTTGTAAGCACGGGATGGAGTCACTCGTCCGAGACCACTTTTTAAGTTCCCTAGAGGTGAATGCTATTCAGTTCTCGTGACTTTGCATTTGTGTGACTATGTTATCATTTGATTTATGCTTTCCTGATTTGATTATTTCAGGTGCATTTTGAGAGGAAAGGCGCGTCGAGGTTCTGGGAGAGGTTTAGTGCTTACGCCGACTTGAAACTTGATGCCTGTGTATGTACGCCTGATCTTTCGTTTACCGTATTGCGTCGTGGATGATCTGCCCTGGTTATGTGCTTGTATATGGCAGCAAGCTTACCTAATGCTTGAAGTTATGTGGGAAATATGGCTTGATAGGTGCCCGATTTAGCACCCCTTGTTGAGCTCTGTGTACCGGGGACAATGTAACTGTATGCTGTTGTTTAGATGAGTGATCTGGAATTTATCTCAGACATTATATACTAGTCTAATGTCGACTGCTGTTTGTGGCAGAATGAGGAGAATGGCTTGGTGGAAGTACTTCGTGATGCATTGGAACATATCACTCTTGAAAAGCAACATCAGCAGAGATGCTTGTTGATTCTTATCCAATCCTTGGAGTCTTATTGGGATAGTACTCAAGAACACAAATCAGACGCAGAAAGGACATATATTCTCTCAAAATATCAGTTGTTAGTGTCTTCAGTCCTCATGGCATCGCTTCCTCGACATTTTCCTGGTACATATCTTCATTCTGTTATGTATGCTTTTTATATGGATGAGTTCATCCTTGTTTTAAGCCGAGGAACATATGGATGCAAGCTAATTAAGTTACTTTTCCAAAATTGTATTAGCCCCTATTTGGGGCAAAGCTTGTTTATTTAGAGCCTTTGACTCCTGATGGTCGTAAATGATCTCAATTACGTAGTAGCTATTAGCCTAGTAGGATGTTTGTGGACAAAGTTGCATTTGCTGAGTCATCCATTACTTTCCCTTTTTTTCCTTTTGGTGTCCTTATATATTCTTAGAGGTGCTCCACTGGTATTTTAAGGGAAGGTTGGAGGAATTTAGCACCTTAATGGATGGAGACTATGCAAGCAGCAGTGGTTCCCAAGCTGCAGATGCCATGGATTTGGATGGAAAGTGCAAACCCTTATGCAGTGGTGTCGATATGGATATCGATGAATCCTATTACCAAAGTAAGATAACGGAGAAAAGTAGATTGGTTAATGACATCGGGAAAGTTGTTCATGACCTCAGAGATCTTGGGTTTACATCTATGACTGAAGATGCATATGCCTCTGCTATCTTTTTGTTGTTGAAGGTGAGCCTTTTCCGGTCTGCTTGTGTTGTTGAGTCCAGATTTTGCATCACGTCTGCACTCTAGCACCGTATTTAGCTTGAATCTATTGTTATTAGTGATGGGAAAAAATATAAGGAAGAAGAGAATTGAAGATTCCTATGTTAGATAATTATTTTAATTCAGGTCATACTCTTTCAAGGTTTCAGGGAGCATTTGGTCAAAATATATACATATATAGAAAGACCAGGCACAGACAACGTTTAGAGTGCATATATGGACCTTATGAAGTTTGCAAATGTTTAGAGTCATATATGGACCTTATGAAGTTTGCAAATGTTGCTTGTTTGCAACATCCATGCAATCGGCTTTGGGTCATCAGGAACTCTAAGCACTATCAAAGATGACCTTTTTGAGAAAATGTGTGGAAAGAGTTTCCTGTGATGATTTGATGTTCATAAATCACCAAGCTAATCGTATGGACTTTAAAGCTGCCTTTGGCATCTCAAACCAGTGGCTGACCTTTTCTAAAATGGATCTCTAGGCTAAAGTTCACCACTTGGCTGGTCCTTCAGTTTTTTTTTTTTCTGCTAATCTTTTGTATCTATTGGATCTCTAGGCTAAAGTTCACCACTTGGCTGGTGATGACTATAGAAGTTCTGTCTTGGAATCCATCAAAGGGTGGATACGAGTAAGTTCCCATCGTGGCATTTTCATAAAATGGTCATGATTTTCTTTGGTTGATTCTTACCATATAAGTGTCCACATGTATTGAAAAATTAACAGCACCTTTCCATGAAAAAGACTTATTTCTGATTGTATCTTCTGCAGGCTGTGCCTCTCAGTTTCTTGCACGCGCTCCTTGATTATCTTGGAGACTGTGCCGCTTCTGATAGTCTGAAGTCTGGTCTAAGGTCACCTCTGGCTTCACCATTGAATTCACTCTACCCTGGAATCGATACTCCATCTGAAAGTCTTATCAGGTGGAAGTTGCGGTTAGAATTTGTTGCTTATGAATCCTTACAAGACATAAGGATCGCAAAGCTGTTTGAAATTATTGTCGACTATCCTGACAGGTATAAAGTTGTGGTGTTTGTGTGTTTTTCCTTTCAGCTGTCTAGTTAGTGAGGGGCTGTTTGTCACTTTTTCTTATGAATACTCAATGTGGTAGCACGGATGTTGTTTTATTTTCATGCATTTGATTTTTCTTTAAGCATTCGTGTGGTGTATCTCATAGATGTTTTCTTAATGTTGCAGTTCCCTTGCGATTGAA
>JAOVYX010021822.1:0-15304 GCA_035668315.1 Drosera spatulata | reverse complement strand
TTATTTACGCGTTCGTTGCATACGCGTCGTACGTATATTTTTAATCCAAAATATATATTTAAAACCCGACAAATTTTCGGATTGTTATACCTGCGCCTTCTCTGCCTCCTCTCTTTCTCTCCTCTTATACCAAGAACAACATGGACGAAACACGGAGCAAATCCGCGCAAAAGCCACGGATAATACGGGAAGGATCAACACGCGGAGAAGAAGACCACGCGGAAATGGATTTGAGGCACACCATCAACAAATTTCCACCTTGACTCAAATCAATTTCATTGTCGTCGAGCAACCTCCATCTAGGCTTCAAACGAGCCTAACTGCCCTTCACTCCTAAGGGTTTTAGGCAATGACGAAACTTTGACACAATAACTGGTTTCGTCAATGTATCAACTGGATTCTCAGCAGTAGCAATCTTGATCACCTTGACATCCTTAACGTCCCGTACAAAATAATAACGGATGTCAATGTGCTTAGTCCTCTTATGATGTATCTGATCACGGGTCAAGTGAATGGCTGATGAACTGTCACAGTGAACCATTGTATTTTTTTTGCTTCAAACCTAAGTCGGAAGTCAAATTTCTCAGCTAAATTGCTTCCTTCACAGCTGACGCAATAGCCATGAATTCTATCTCTGTAGTGCTCAAGGCTACAGTATCCTACAAAGTTGCCTTCCAAGAAACTGACCCACCACAGAAAGTGAATACATACCCTGTAAGTGGCCTCCGACGATCTAGATCTCCAGCATAGTCTGAATCTGAGAACCCTTCAACATTATTGCTGCCTCTACCTCGCCTTGCATCGTAGACGAGGCTCAATCCCGATGGACCTTTAAGATACCTAAGGATCCACTTCACAGCCTGCCAGTGGCCTCTACTAGGTCTGCCCATATAACGACTAACTACTGACACAGCCTGTGACAAATCGGGTCGAGTGCATACCATGGCGTACATCAGGGAACCAACTGCACTCGCATAAGGCACTGAGGCCATACTCCTCACCTCCAATAAGCTCCAAGGATAGCTTGAAGTGCGCTGCTAAGGGAGTGGAAACGGGTTTGCCATTTTTCATGCCAAATCGGTCTAGAACCTTCTCAATGTACTTTTTCTGGTTCAAGGTTAAGACTCCATGAAAAGGTAGGGCACTTTGCTGCTCAGTGCAGAAAACCTCCAAACAACCCTGTTGCAAAGAAGAAACCTGAGCAATAACCTCAAAGAAAGTCTCTCAGAACAGGAAAGGCTCTGGTTGCAAAAACATGGACAATGATGTAGCCTCGGAAGCTTCCTCCAGAGGTCAAAAGTCACTCATGTGTCTCATGGCTCGAAACAGTGATGAGGTATGTGATCTTGACATTGATATCATCTCTAAAAAAGAGATGAAAGAAATCATTCTCGAACTCACTGAGAAAATTTACAATTTGAATGGAAACTTCAAGGTTCTCATGGTGAAGAGAAATGGATTGAGAGATGAGCTTGTAGTAGCCAATGAAGGGCTAGTGAAGTTGACAAACTTGAACTGCATTCTCAAAGGGTCCGAGAGGAACTTAAGTCCATCTCTGGACTTTTTGAAGTCACTGAAACAGAGGTGATCCACCTAAAAAATGAGAATAAGGAACTCAAACTTCAGATTGGCACGTGGAATGAAAGAACAAAGGATTCCAAAGAAATTCATTTTGTTAATGCCAATAATTCTAGAGCTAGTTTGGGCTCTTACAATAAGATTGAGACCTCTAAGAAGGCTCAACCCACCAAATCATCCTCTAGCAATAAGGTTAAGACTCGAAAAGGGTCTCATTATATTTGGCCTTTATCAGATAAGGTGATGAGTAACCTCATTCCACCTACAATTAAGAAGGCAAAGAAATTCCCTTCTACAAGTCACTCCAAGCCTCCTTTTGCAAAAGAACAGCAGACGAGTTCCAACTCTACTGCCCAAGTAAAGCAAGAGAGTGCTGAAGAGATTGAGTAAAGGAGACCAAATAGAAGAAAGGACTCTCAACTTTCCTCAAACCCTCCTTCTTCTACTTGTGATACTTGTAATACCCCAAAATTTTTATTATTTAAATATACATAAAGTATGTATATATTTCCATTATTTATAACGTATACGTAAAGTATGTATATTATAACGCATGAATAAATATAACGAACGAGTGACGTTATATCGCGTGAATAAATATAATGAACAAATAACGTTATAATGTTAAAAAATTACCCATTATGATTAACGATTTTTATCCCAAAAATTTTGCATTATTGAATGGGATATGATATTATTATTTTTGAGATAATTAAATCAATACGGAAGATCAATATTATGAATTTCTTTGGCATTAAAAGTCTGATGAAAATTTAACAAGGGGCCAAATTGGCATATGTCAATATGGGTGATAATTCGATAAAAATTGAAATTTTTTTCGGTTTCGGTTAATCGAATTTAATTCGATTTTCTCAAAATTAAAAACCGAAAATGAACCGCAATATATCGATTATTTCGATTTTTTTAACCGAAATTCGGTTCGGTTTTGGTTTTTTTACCAAATTACTCAAGTAAGGTACCAAATTTTCTCAGAATTACTCAAATGATACGAAAAGTCTCCCAAGAGTCTGGTAAGATATCAAGTAACCAAAATCCTTGTACCTCATCCTCAAACTTAATATTCATGGCAGACAACTGATCTAAAATCCCTTGAAATTCATTCAAGTGATCGGATACAAATTGACCATCCCTATATTTCAAGCCTATAAACTGTTTAATCAGAAACATTTTGTTGTTGCCGATTTTCCTAGCATATTATAAGGACTCCAATTTGCTCCATTATTTCTTAGCATCTAACTTCTTACTAATGTGATTCAACACATTATCATCAACAAACTGTCGAATGAAACCGCAGGCAATCTTATGCTCTAGGATCTATTCGTCATCCTGTTTATTATCCGGCTTTTTATCACCAAACATTGGTAAGTGCCATTGCTTAACATAAAGGAGATCCTCCATCTTTCCTTTCCACTAGTTTCTTCCATTTAAACTAACCATTCGTTGTATACTAATTTCCATCGTTTAAGCAAATCACAGATACTCTGATACCACTTGTTGGGGAAAGACAATAACTTTCCCGATTTCCTTAAACCTGCGAGGAAATATTCCAACCAACCCAAAGATAATATGCAATCCGACAAATCAAAGACGAACTTAACACAACACTTTTAACGTGAAAACCTCTCAGAATCTAGGGAGTAAAAATCACGGGACTGATCTCGGAGTCCACCCAAAATCTTCGCTATCACGGTTTTGGTATAAAACCAAGTTTCACTAGGTGCACAACCTAGATATCATCATAAATAAGATGATAGCGTCTCTAATCCCACAATGACGGGATTCACAAGTATATAGTGAAGATCTACTAGCAAGAACAACACCACCAAGAGAATAAGGATAGAAATAACCAAAAACTGTGGCTACTGTTCGGAACAGGATTGACGGCTGTATCGAACCCTGATCGACGATCCAACCATTGAATACGAAGAAGAGGATGTTTTGTACATGCGCAGAAAAAATCAGCTTAATCCGATTAAGAATGACCCTCGATCCGGTTGGTTTTCCCCAACTGTGTAGAGTAGTCTTCTTTTCACTTCTCCCTGTTTTGCTCACTGTTTTGCTTGCTGCTTTGCTGTGTGTGTTTTTACGTTGTCCGCCTGCTGCCCCCTTTCTTTCCTAAATAGATTAGAGCAAGGAAAAACCACAAAAAAATAGACCACAAGACCAAGTCTTGGGTTGGACCAATTCAACAACAACAACCACGCCACACACCACGTCACACCACCATGTGCGTCGTCGTCCTTCTCCACAACTGATGATCACCCCCAGTAACCGGGAAAGCACAACCGTAGCCTCCCCAGCTCACGTAGCTTCCCCCTCTCCTTCTTCCTTCTTCTTCGTCTTCAATCATCGCCAACAAACCATCATTTTCAATTGTCACCTAACCACCATCGCCAACACCCAACACTACCAGCGACGCCACTAACCAGCGCGCCACCATGCTTGTCGTAGCCTTTGATCACCTTTCCCTTCCCCGTCGGAGTTCGCCCAAGCAAAACTGCCTTATCGTGCGTAGGATAGCAACACCGCAGCTTCCCTTTCCTTTCACAGGCACCCTCGAGCACCACCAACAATCCCAAGCTACCACCACTTTAAGAGGCCATCGACGACCACCGAAGGTCTCCCTAGCAGGAAACAAAGCCAGCAGGAGCTACTATCACAAACCCTCCCTTGGTTCTTCACTTCGTGGTTCCAAGATCAAGCACGAAACACATCGTCGGCCATCGAGGACATCACCGGAGTTTCTCCGGCCACTAGGGGACGTCGGGTCGATCACTGACGGAGGTGACGGACAACAGGACACTTGTTGTGTTGTCTTGTGGTCTTGGGTTGATCCTAGGGTTTCTAGGGCTTCATAGAGCTTAAGTCGTTTTACTGAAACTCATCGATTCGTCATAACCAGGAGTGCCCTGCAATGAAATTCATATACTCTAGGTTACTGCGTTTTATACTCATGGATTTTTACAAAAAATCAACAGGTTGATGATAGAGTCCAGTAGAGTGAGGATTACATGCATATAGCTTATCGCGTCTTCTTCTGAACTAATATATCAGTTTATGTCTATTTTGATTATCATGTAACTAAACTGGTGGCATTCTGACTTACTGAAAGTTTACTGAAATCTTACTATAAGCTTATTGAAAGCTTACCGGAGATAACATGAAATGTGACTTATACTATTTTGGTTACTGAAAATAGACTATAATTTTATTAACTAAATGTCATTGTCATAATTATGTAATATAACTACTTATCTAGTTTTCTTATCTTTTATACCTCTAAACTCGTTCGGGTTATTTGGCCTTGTCACGGATTTCGTTCGTGACGACATAATGCCCACGCGTCATCAAGACGTGGAAGTCGGAGCGTTATAATACTATCCTCTTATAGCACTATGGAATCAACCTTTGCCACATCCAAACTTGTGGCCAATATTCATTCCATACCCTACTGTACAATGAGAAAGATGGTATTTTGCTGCACCACCAATACAGCAACCCTTCTACACTACTGAAGATAGAAGAGTTCACAAGCCACATCAAAAGCCAAAGATTATGCCTCATAAGTATGGAAAGGAAGGTCATAAAATCTATCACTACACTACCCCACCCAAGAAATCGACTTGGGTGTGGATGCCTAAGACTAATTAGATAGTTATAATTCTTGGGCACCAATGATCTAACTGAAATATTTTACAGGTGCATAATAATCTAACATGGTATCTGGATAGTGGATGCTCAAGGCATATGACTGGATACAAGGTCTTGCTGTTAGACTTCATACAAGAAGATGGTCCCCAAATAATATTTGGTGATAATAAGACAGGTACACATGTGTATTCTTTTTACACAAGAAAAGTGACACATGTGATGTGTTAACAAGACATCTTAGACAAATTTCAACCGAAAAACGTTTAGAAGTTGTTGCAATAAGAAGTGATCATGGAACCGAGTTTGACCAATATGGTTTTGATCAGTATTGCAATGACCATGGAATTAGACTCGACTTTTCTGCACCTAAAACCCTATAACAAAATGGGATTGCAGAAAGGAAGAATAGGACCTTAATAGAAGTCGCTAGAACAATGTTGCATGCTCTACTTTAGCTAAATGTTATTGCGATATAAGTCATACTAAAAGATGATTTCTCTCCATCGTGATATATGATATTTGAGATCGATAATTTTGTTTTATTTGCGTTGATTTTTTCTTATGTTTGATCTACCCTTTTGCCCCATTATGCAATGCAGCCCAAGGAGATAATAATGAAATCATGTTGCGATTTATGAACAAGAAAATTAATATAGGGGATTGATGTTTGCAAGACTTCTTTTGATATTGACAAGGAAAAACCCTCACATATTTTTTTCCCAAAATATCTCACTCTAGTGAATTGCCTTGGCAGAATCAATTTCTACCTTGCAATAGCAATTCCCCTAATCTAAGTAGCCAAACAAAAGACTTATTGTTATGTTACAGGTAGAGCAAGTTGTTTGTGGGATCCGCTAATGTAAGGCCCATGACGGAAGAAGGCCGACCAAAACCAATCAAGAGCGATAAAAAATAAACTCTTATCTTACATATATATATGACCAAAAAGGGACTGTAGTTACTGCAAGTAAGCAGACTGCAACCCCATCCACAACCTTCTTTAATTAATTATTTTTAATTTTTTAAAATTTATTTTTTTTAAAAAAAGTAGTTATCCTGTGGATTTGTAAGGGGGCTGTAGCCTACTTGGCAATAGTAACTATAGCCCCCACATCCTATATATATGTAAGTCATCAACTTGGTTTTTTGATACATTAATATAAATTTATTACTTATTGTCTTTAAAGTGATTATGTATACTTGTTAATTTTTTAATCTAGTTAATTATTTTTGCACTTCGAACAACTTATTATTGAATATAATATATATAATAAGAGTAATAAGAAGGAAAGCTGATCACCTTTCCTATGACCCTAAAAAACTTATACTCTCGATCATTAAATGACAATCCAACCGTTGTTAAATTTAACCATTGATATTTATCATGTATATTGAATGTGGGAAAAATCAGTCAAATACACTTTGGTTCTCGGTGGGAGTTTTAAATTGGGATTTTTAGAGTGTTCATTTTTAAAACTATTTTGTTTGGGATTAGAATTGGTGTTACAAGCAAAACCCATCAAATTGTTGGGGACAATTGAGAGCCATCAGAGTCACTCTAACCTAATCATCAATAACTTGAGCATTAAATTTGACTTCAGAATGGTTCTAACAAGATGAACTGGATTGCCTTCACATACACCAGCATGCATGTACACGAATAAGCTCAAAAATTACTAACATTGTTTATGTGAGACAAAGGTTTAGAATAGACCTTGTTCTCAAAGCAGCTACGTAAGCATGGCAAGGAGACAGGTCGTCGGATTCGTCCTCCTACTCGCAGCTCGTGAAAGGCGTGTCGGGGCTTCGTCACAACTTGACGAGGCTAACTCTTTACTACAGCATCGAAACTGGACGTGGCTTCTTCACGAGTAACTCTGAGCTATGAGTCGTCTCGTCTTGTCGTTGGGTTGAACTCCGCTACTGGACCTGATCAGCTTGTAACCAGTTGCTCGTCGATTTTTAGGAAAACTTCATACCTTTCTAGCTTGTTGTATGCGTCTTTTATGATGGATGTTATTTAACGATTCTGTTTGATGGCAATGCTGGCTTTGCATTGTTGAGCTTTGATGTTGATGATCGACGATGTGATTTGATCGATGTTGAATCGTGAAATTGGTGAAGTCGGATACTTGTTGTGATGCTCCTGATCGAATGATCGATCTGTAGCTATTTGAGCTGATTGTTTGATGATTTGAGAATAAGAAGTGTGTCAGTATTTATAGGGAAAAATAATGAGGTTGAGATCATGGTGAGTGAATAGTGGAGTTGAAGGAAAACATGGTGGTTGCTTGTGAGTTGGTTTTGAGGAGAAAGGGAGAGAAAGGAAAAAATATTGGAACATTTTCTATGGTTGGTTGTTCTTGTGAGTTTTTATTGGAAAAAAAGGAATGATTTGGGGAGAAAATTATGGATGATTTTTTTTTTTGAATCTTTCTTCTCCAAAGCGAGAAGATTTGGGCAGAAACGAAATTTTTTAAAATAGTTACTTCAAAATTCAAATCAAAATCTGTGGTATTTTTTCTATCGTCCGTAATTCATTGAGCCGTTGTTTCTCCGTTCTTTTCCCAGAAAACCTTATGCGGTGAATTGATAAGGTATATCCCTGTTCAATTCTATCTCTCCATTCGATGACAACAATGCAATTGAGCAATGCTAATTTTATCATGTACAATTGTATCTCTATTCAGTTTTTTCTTAGGGTGGGTCAGAACGGTAAACATGATTGATTGTTTCATGATTACTCATTGTATTTGGTTATGTGAAAAATTCGGTTCATTAATTTGTGTGTTAGACAATTGCTGTTGTCAGTACTCTTCGTCACTGATCAATAAGTATATTAGTAATAACTTAGGTGGGTGGGTAATTTTCTTCGTCTGAAAGCAGCTACCCAGAGAAGCATCTTTTTCTTATCTTTTTTTCGATAGTGTAATTGATGGAACTGGACCACTCTTTGGTGCACATAAATGACGGTTGTGTTTGTGATCCATTAAGTGGCTGATGGGTTGCACATAATAGAGTTGGAATCAACCTCTGACGTTTATTTACTAAACTCATTTCTTTTTTTCTTTTTTTTGTTATTATTTTGTTTTCTTATATTATTGATGCTTTTGAATTATAGATGACAACCGACGAATACGAAGGAAACACTTGTATAATGCTAATAATTAGAGAGATGCTACTGTGACAAACCATTTTGATAATGCTCATGTCCTTTTTGATTGGAAACCTTCATCATAAAAATCATACTTTCAAAAAAACGTGAAGAGATGAATTGGTTAATGAACTAAGCACAAGTAGTAGGAATCGTGATATTGCTCGTATGGGACAGAAAGATTTTACAACTTTGTGCCAAACATTACATAAGGACGGGGTCTCCGACCTACTCAACAAGTATCAATTGAAGAGTTAGTCACAAAGTTTCTTTATATTGTCACTCATGGCTTAAGACACCGGTTCGTATCTTTCTTCTTTCGTAGCTCTACTAAAGTCACAAGTCGTCATTTCCATAGAGTCCTGGTCGAACTTAGCAACCAAAACTAAAAGGACTCGAATAGAAGTATGACTGACTACAGGAAAAAAAACTTCAGTATAGTCAATACCTTCCATCTGAGTGAAACCCTTAGCCACCAATCTGGCCTTGAATCTCACATCGCCACCATCGTCTCCTTCCTTCTTTTTGAACACCCATTTGAACCCTACGGTGCGCTTTCCCTTCGTCAAGTGAACTAGAGTCCAAGTGTTATTCTTGTGAAGAGACTCTGGTTCCTCTTTCATAGCTGCAGTTCACTGGGCACATTCCGAACTAACGACGGCCTCCCTGAATGACAAAGGTCCATTCTCAACTGTCTCGCTAACAATGTGTGCATATGCCACCAAATCTGAATAGGCATAACGAACTGGGGGTCTAATCTCACGTCGTTCCCTATCACGGTTAAGTCGATACTACTATAGAGTGGGTCCCACCTGGATTGAATCTGGTACTAGTGGTTCCACTCCTGGATCTTATGTTTCTTGAATTGGCTGCAAAACATCAGTGGGAATGTTGGGATCTGAGGATTCCCCATCTTGATGCTCCACCTCAAATGTCGATCTCTCGACTGGTCGTGTTAGCTCCACCTGCTGCTGAATGCTCCCTTGTTGTCCAACTTTCTTGGTTAACATTGACTCCTCGTCAAATGTGACATCTCTACTGATGATGATTGCAGGTGATGATGGATCAGTAGAGTACAATCTATATCCCGGATTTCAATCACACTTTAACAATATATTGTCATCTTCTTCTTCTTCAAGAAAAAGAGAAAACTGGGAGTGATTGAAGATGGCCGATGAGGAAAATCGTAGAGCCAAATCTGTTGTCGAAGATCCGGGATGGATGCATTGTACACAAATTGGTCATAGCAGAATGAAAGTTAAATTCAATTATTATGGAAAAACTATAAGTGGTGGTATTCATAGGATAAAACTTCATGGGCAACCAAATCCAGAGGTGGAAAATGCTTTGGCTGATGATCCTGATGATGACTCTACTAATTCAGAACCTAACAATGGTGTTGGCGATCGTGCTGATGCTAACTTGCAAACAAGTGATGATGATCAGGACACTGGTGGATATAGTGGCTATGTTTTATATGAAGCTCGTCATTCTTCTTATTATTGAACTATATTGTGTTTCAAACTCTTGACTTGGATTTGTAATGCTGGATATTGGACAAAGTTTATGTTTCTATCTTTGATTTATGTATGCATATTTTCTTTTCTTATTACATTATTGTCTTTTTATCATGTATATATGTTTTATGCATTTCTCCAATTAGATTTGTATTTTTTTTTTTGGATTTTTTTAAGAAACAAAAGATAAAAAAAGATGACTCGGGACGAGTTGGGGTGAATCGGAGCGAGTCGGTTGCAACTCGGTGACTCGACTCGGTTTTGGAAAAATTGATTCCGAGTCAGTTTCCGAGTTGGCGAACCTTGGTCAATATCTCAAAATTTCAATCTTTGAGTTCACATATTATTGGTATCAACTACATACTTCTTTGTCTTTCAGGTTTCAATACCTCATAATATTGGCACATCAACTGCAACATCATCAAGAGAAAGGGGTCCTGGATCAAGAGATAGAGGAAGCAAAAACACATCAAAGAGCTCCAAGGGTTTTAACTTTAGCTTTTGCATCAACAAGAGCAAGAGGTGCTAGGGCATCTAATAATGCAAGGGTTGGCTCAGATGGAAATACAATGGCTGAAGAAAATGCGAGGGGAAATGACAGTACAATTGCAAGTGCACGTGTTAGATCCAATTCAAGTAGAGGAAGGCCTGCTAATCAAGGAGTTGATGGAATTCAACTATGGGATAGGTTTATTTGATGTGTCCAATACAACTCTGTCCATGTGTAATGTGTTACTTAAGCTGAATACTGTCAATAAGAACTTGTTCTATATGTGTCAGTTTGCGTCTATGTGTAATATGTAATTGTGTCCTACTTAATTCAGTATGAAGAAGTGTTGCATGTGATCAAACTCAGTCAACCTGATTTCTAAAATCAAGTAGTTGTCTTGTTCAATTTGTAATGTGGTAGATAATGCATAAGGGATTGGTGTTCTTGATTTTGTTATTTGGTTCATGGGTTTTTATGGTACATGGGCATTAGTATTTGTTCTGAAGAGCCTTATTTCTAATGCTTATTTGGTTCATGTCAGTATTTGGTTTCATGTCAGATGCAACCTTTGTTATTCAGTTGCTTATTTTTGCAACATGGATGTGTATATGAGGCGTATTCCAACACATTGACGTATGGAATTGTAAAATTGAACATCATTGGAACATCGCAACAACTTTCAATTTCATTCAGAAAGAAATACATGATATTGTTCAGTGCATGGTCATATTTGAGCCACAAAAGTAGAACTACATAGATCAAACCAACATAACAAAAACAAACCAATGACTGCGAGACAAACATTACCATACCCCAACTACAAAGGTCACCATCACTTGATTGACAAAGCAAGAACATCAACTGATACGACAATGATCGTCAGCTTCAATAGACCAACCATCATTCTTTGGCCAATTTCATTGCACAAACAACGACAATTCAACAGCATTCTCGCATCACCACCTACTCTTGAATTCTATTAGACACCAGATGCTCCTCCAATTGGTACGCACCATGAGAGAAAACCACAATCATCGCATATGAAAAATAATTTGTCCTTCATTGTCTTATCAGATCGAACGACTCTGATAGGAGGTATCTTCCTACATCGACACAGTTGAGGATTGTACATCAAATACGATGATTGATGATCGTCTGTGCTTGATTAAGAAGAGCTCGCCATTCGTGTTTGAGTTGGGGACGAGAATAACTAGGTTTTCGATCAGAATTGATTAGTGCCAATTCGATTGAGTTGATTTATCCCCAATTCCAAAGGATATAATTGTCCAAAAATGCAAGGCAAACCCCTAATTGGTCAAGCAAAGCCAAGTCAAGGTTAGAATCAGGGGACTCAACTGTGATATATCGTCCCAGCCATATGGGGGTTTAAGCGACAGTGATATTCGAAAGGGATAATATGTTATTTTTTAAATAACATAAAAATTAAAATTGAATACAATAGTATGACAGAATAGCATACAATAGCATAGATAAGGATTAAAAACCTATTGTTAATGGTCTACACCATTCCAGTTATCCCCGCCGCTTGTCCCGAATCGGGTTCAGTTTAGTTGAACCGTCTCCGGCTACCGAGCAACAAATCCAGTCACTGCCCCTCCTCGGCGTCGCCATCGCCGCCCTTTTGCCGCCGTCATCATCACTCCGCCCCTTCGCCGCCGCCATCTCCGCCGCCGAGGACGCTTTAAAGCGACAATTTGTCTCTGATTCTGCTTCCTCAACTCAGATCTGAGCTGTTGCCACATTACTCCCACCAGATCTCACCCTATACAGTTTCCTTTCACTCTCTTTCAACATGGTGATTCTCTGTTTTCGCTTGAAATGATTGTTTTCTGAGTAGTTTCGTTCCATTTCTTCCTTGTCGAAGATGTAATCTCGCTGTTATTGCGCTGCTTGTTGTTCTGTGGTGTGCGTGAAATTGTGTTCAAGCGTGTTGTGGTGGTGATTTGTGGATTGTATTGAATCATTGCGTGGATTTTCTGATTCAGTTGGCTGAAATCAAAGGCTAAGTTTAGAATTCGTTTGTCTGGTTACTTATTGTATAGGGTTAGTATGGAGGAAGTCAAGGCAGTTTTTTTGGCGAACTAGCTGATTGTTTCGCCACTTTCTACGATTGAAGGATGTAGAATACGCCCTAGAGTTATACTACTATGAAACTATAGAGGCGTACAGAAGACTTTGAAAAAATCAAGGAAGTTGATTTTGATATGGAACGATTGAAGAGTGTCACTTGTTTAAATATTTAGGCACATAAATAAAATGCTAGGAGGCTGCTTGAAGATAGGATTTTCTATCTCGTTGGGAGGAAGATTGCCGTAGTGATTAGCACCTGCAGAGGGCACATCTGTTCTGAGCAGCTTAGCGTTGATTTTATTTCATTTCTTTCTAGATTCATGAGGGCATGGGGGAACAATCTTTATGTTGTTTACCACAGGGGTAAGACTCTGAGTTTTCACGCTCCCATACCCTGTACTAACGGGAGCATATATGTTGTTGTCTTCCCTTGTTCATCCTTTTCCTTACAAATGGACTTGTCCACTTCTAATTTTTTGAAAGCTGGCCTGATTTGATCTGTGACTACTGGCATACAGATGGGAGCAGGGTTACCTACTCGGTTTCATCAATGGTGGGAAGGCATCCCATTTGCAACATCTGCTGTGTTAATTGGTTGCTCTACTATTTACCTGGTCTGCCTTTTGGCTGGTTATGATTCTTTCGTGGAGATATGCTTTTTGCCCTCAGCAATTCTGTCAAAATTTCAAGGTATGTTTTCAGGATCATCAAGCTGTACGAGCACATGTGTTGTTAGTTCCAATTTATATGGTGAATTCTTTAATATCCTTGTGCTTTCTCTGTCTTATGGTCTTGTAGAGATATGTAGTTTCTCTTATGGATACTAGAATCATGTGTGCAAAATGATGGTAAGTGGAATTGTCGCATGATACCGCGATTATCCCATAAGTGGAACAGATTTCTTACCACGAGCCCTGTAAATTTGGGACCAGACTTGTGCTGTAGGCCTGTTTGAGGTTATGAGCACACTTTGGTACATGCGAAGTTACCTGCTTTGCCATACGCTATGACATGGACTCGAAGGCAAAGAAAGTAGATTTCTACATACCTCTTACGATAATGAACCAAGCACTGCCGCTTCTATTCATTTTCGCCAAAATTTTATTAGTCGAAGGGTAGGCCAAAGCCAATCACTTTAGTAACCTCAAGATGGTAACCGTTGATGTGCCACGATCACGTGAGATATAAACCCAAGGCACCCAGTATAGCGGCTTATTCACTCTTGAACCATGTAAGTCACTATCATGACAACAAAAAATGGAAAACTTCAAAAAGGAGAAAGTTCTTTAAAGATGGTTTGATTGAAAAGATTAAAGATACTAGATCAAGAGAAATAACAACACGCAGCACACGAATGAACGTGGGAAACCCAAATACGGAGAGAAAAACATACAACACCATCATAAATCCTAATAGCAAAGCACTATGTGAAGATAGAATTACAAATTATATTAGATCATTCTTATCTCATCAGATTGACTGATTACGTTGATTATATTTATAGACCCACAAAATAAGATAATATCTTAAACTTAAAAAAATCCATCGGCACGGGTCGTGCGCATGAAGCATGGCCTGCTCGGGCCGTGCACAGTGCTTCTGGTCTTCCATGCCGCACGGCCATGCACCTCGTGCATAGCCTCCCTAGCCTGTGCATAGTGCCTCCTGCATGGCATGATGCACGGCCCATGCCGTATCACCTCGACTTTCTACTCCTTTATGTTGTTTTTCTCACATAATAACACAAACACGGGCTCACTAGCCTGTGCATAGTGCCTCCTGCATGGCATGATGCACGGCCATGTGCCATATGCACGGCCCATGCCGTATCACCTCGACTTTCTACTCCTTTATGTTGTTTTTCTCACATAACAACACAAACACGGGTTTACATTATATTAGATCTCCCGCTTACCCTTCGGGGGCATTGCCCCCGAGACTCTCTCCGTACCTACTCAGCGTAGCGCACATCAGTTGAGGGAATAAAGTAGTCGACAACCTCAACATTGATATACGGACGGTTATGTCTTTGTCGATTTTTACCCGAATTGGCAATGCAAGCTCTGCAATAGTTAACCTCCCAAGCGTAATAAGACATTTTGAGGTATGGAGCGTATCCGTTGTCCTCCGTTCTTATCATCTGGTTCATTCTAGATACAGTGAAGGTGGTTTGAATATGAAAACACTTGACTGGAACTTAGCCCCTTTTCCTTGGATCTGTAAAGATCATATTTTGATGGAGCTAACTTCTTTAGGGAAATTCTCGGAATTAAACTATACTACCCTTCTTCCCTCTGGAGGAGGAGGAGAGATAGTATTGATGTCAATCTTGTATTTAGACAATGAACATGTGAGCATTATGCATAACAAGCCTTCAATTGCCTCTCCCTTTGACTTACTTCTGCACTTCTTTTTGCTTCTTGCAGTTTACAGGATTTATACCTCTATTATGTTTCACAGCTCACTGTTACACGTCATGTTCAACATGCTAGCTTTGGTTCCCTTGGGTTCTGAGCTTGAGAGGATTATGGGGTCCATTCGCATGTTGCACACGATAATTCTGTTGGCTACAAGCAGTGCTTTGTTCCATATTCTTATTGCATTGTTGGCAGCATACAATCCATTGCACCATTATGTAAATTTCATGAATGAGTGCTCAATAGGTTTCTCTGGAGTACTTTTTTCGATGATCGTTATAGAGACAAGTTTGAGTGGAATCCAATCCAGAAGGTTGGTTATTGGTATGCATTAAAGTACACTTAATTATTTAAACCGTGTGTATCCATACTCATGAAGTCTTTT
>JAOVYX010021821.1:0-15306 GCA_035668315.1 Drosera spatulata | reverse complement strand
TCTTACTTTTAATTTATTACAAAAGATAAAACGCATATTTTCGTTACGTTTATTAATTTTCGAACTATTATTTGATCGTAATTTTTACATTTATTTGATCGTAATTTTCTGGGGCTTTACAACATACGTGTCACTAATGAATCCAAAATTTCATAAGCACAATGTACACGAGTGAGTGACAATATCCATAAGCAAAATTGACGATGAACGATGTTGTTTATAACATTTTCATGAATATCTAGCTATCTTAGTTAAAAACACTTTACGTCCTTTTTTTTTCATATCATATATACATAAATATATTACAAATTCAAAAAACGATACCATGATATGTCATGTCATGGTATGTCAATAATGAGTTTAATGTTTATTTTATCTTCTATATGTTTAATGATAATCAATAATTATGAGAAGAATAAAATTTTTCATATTATCTCTGTTGCACTTCACAGATATTATTAAACCTTTTATATATATGACAAAAAAACATGTGTATAATTTTTTTAATCATTAGTGTTAATTATTGTAAGAAAATGACATCGATTGAACATATTTTACAACAAATGCCAAGAACTTTTGCCAAAGAGAAAAAAAAGAAAATTTTTTATATCACTCTCTATAACAATTTGATTGATTCATGAAATGATTTGAATAATTTGATAAATGTCATAATTTCAGCAAAGAAAAAAAACGGAGTAAAATCAAGGATTAAAAAAAAGATTTTAAGGATCTAATGGGGTGCTATTTGAGAATATTGTGATAATTTCATACATATTATATTATAAAAGACATGTATATTTATATTGCTTACCCAAAAAAAAAATTACGAAAATATTTGGCAATATAATCAAACTTAAATGAAATTTCTAAATAAGTTAGAAATTAATTTAATAATATTCTTTTTACATTAATTTGTCCCATGCGAATGATTGACCTTGAATTAAAAAAAATCAAAATTTTACATTATAGTATTTGAAACTTCATTGAAAAGTGAAAAAAATCATTCAATTTTTTTCAATATTTATTATCTATTCATTTCGTTTCATCAAGTTAGTTCATGAATTTTACCATTGATGAGATGGAAATATGATCATTCGTTATATGATAAAAGTTACTTCTATTTTTTTTTACGTGAAAACTTTTTAAAATAGATTAAATATATAGTTATCATGGATTATATGAATTTCGAGAATCAATTAAATATCCTTGATAAAATCGAAATAATTTTATACGTGACAAACAAAATGTTGACGATATTAAGATAAGTAGTTCTAATAAACAATCAATAACCAATTTATATATAATTAATCCACATATAAGATTATAACATTTTTCGCGTATCGCGCGGATTATATACTAGTATATTATAAACACTACAAAAAAACAACAATTTAGCTACGAAAAAATTTAGTTACGGAAAAAATCCGTCACAAAAAATAGAAAAAGTTACGACGGATCTGAAGTTAAAAGTAAGATAGAAAACACAAAAAAAAAAAAAAATTGAGACAGAAAGTTAAATTCTATCGCTATTTCAACTTTAACGACTGAATCTTCGTTGAAAAAAAAAACAAAAATTTTTTTTTGAAAAAATGAATAGCGACGTATTCCATCGCAATATTTAAGTAGGAAATTATTTGGATACAGATCCATCATAAAATCTAATTACTTTGTCCTTCATAATATTTGGCAAGGTTATGAAATATATACGTTTGCGACGGAATCCGTCGTAAAATTTAAACGGGTAAACATGTTGGCTATGGAATCCGTCACAATAATTATATTTAAATAATTTTTGCGATGAAATCCGTCACACATCTTAAATTGCTTTCACAATATTATGGAATTTTAGTTCATAATACGTTTGATTCTTAATTTTTGAAAATAGGTTTGAAATCCTTACACTAAGAGAAGATAACTTATAGGTTTTTTACTTTTTTATAATTCTATGTTATATTTGACAGCATTATAATCAACTATACTAGATAAAGTTTCTAAACTCTTTATAATTTGTTAAAGCTAAAAATCATAACTTAAAACATATAAAATATGATATTTGAATGATCATGGTAGACATATGAAGTGTTATAACTCATATAATAGTAAAATTAAACTTAAAATTTTATATTTTATTCAGTTTAACGATTCTTTCGTTAAAATTATTAAAGTAGAATAACTTTTGCTATGGATCCGTCACACAATCAAAATCAATACTTGATAAAAATTTTAAATTTTAAAATTAATTAATATTTTGTGATAGATTCCTTTATAAAAACAAGAAAAAAAATTATGTTACGTAACGACGAAAATCCGTTGTTAATATTAATTGAAAAAATAAAAAAAGAATTAATTTAACTACGAATTGGAAATCCATCACTAATATTTTGAAAAAATTAAAAATAATATAGTGACAGATATCCGTTGTCGTTTTTAGATCTAGGTATAATCAGCTCGATCCCAAATCCTCTCACCATATAACATATCACCCCAAATCCTCTCGCCTCCCGTCGTCGCCATCCTCGCCATCGCCCGACGTTGCCTGCCCCCCGCCGCCCGCCGTCCCGCCGCCCTCTCTTCCTCCTTCCTCTCCCTTCCTCGCCCGCCACCAGAGCACTGCCCCAACCTCCTGCCTCAGCCACTTCGCCGTCGTCGCCACAGCCTGCCGCCAGCCTTTCCTTCTTCCTCCCTCACACGTGGATGTGAACCGATGTTTGTTATAGAACGATGATTCGTGGGTTGCAGTGAGTTAGGGGATGAGGGTGGTGCACGGTCAAGGACGTGGGTTTTTGGTTTAAGGTTTATCGAAGTTGAATACAGGACTAAAACTTGTTACTATTATGAAAATAGAATTGAGTTATTGTTTGATTGCGTATATTAAGCAACACTACTCGGTTGAATTGTTACACTTTCGAGTCAAAATCTAGCTTAAGTTTCAACGTACTCCTAAAGGTGTAGTCCATCTACTACAGTACATAGCTTATGTTGAATTAGAAGAATCATTATATATGAGTTCGAATGCATTCTTATTATCAGATGTGATCACTATATCGAGTCAAAACAACTTGCAAAGTTCCCAAGGGACATAGAATCATACAAAACTATGCATATGACTCCTTTTTCTCATTTCATGTTCCCTGTTTCAGATATGATCATAGTATAGTTTACATTTATTACTCTTAAATTTTGATAAATTAGTGTGATATTGTCCATGTCACAGGTCATTAAAGTAATTAAAGATGTCATTGTACAAAAGGATGGTACCTTCTCTAATTTCCAATATGAGGTAGATGACAAGCACAAGATTGACGTATGTGAAATAATGTACATATTTTAAAAAGAACAAAGTGAAAGATCCCCTTAAGTCTATACATGTACTGTAGGATTTTGTCTAAGCTTGAAAGCATCCATCAAAATTGCTTATGATGAGATCTTTTTGTAGCATTGACTCATGTTTTGTTACAAAAATAATATGATTCAGACTTGTATAAATTGTTTGAATGTAGAAGTTTAATCAATATGGAGTTGTATCGTTTATGGATATATGAGCGATTGGAAGGTTGTCACTTGAGCAATCGTTTTGTCGAGGGTGTCGATGAATTTGTTAAGGTTGCTTTTCAACACGACTAAGGTCGTTTTCTAGGACATTTGAGATGTCCTTGTAAGAATAGCAAGAGTGACAGATTTCAAACAGTTGATACTTTGAGACTTCATCTTCTCACTAAGAGTTTCACAAAAAAATTATTTTATTTGAGTATATCATGAGGAAGCATGGGGACAAAATCCACAAGTAGAAGTTGATGGACCGTCTAATGTGTTCCAACCACAAGTTGGTGGACCTCAAATGTGTTTGAACATCATAATTATGAGGATATATTGATTGATGCATTCCCGACTGAATATTATGAAGAAACTAAGGCTGCAGATGAAAGAGCATATGGTGATGGTCCGTCGTCTGAATCCAGACATTACTTTAACATGATGGATGCCTCTAAGATTTCTTTATATAATGGAGCCAACATGACTTCCGGACATCGATCCTAGTTCTCTTTTACATCCAGATACTCATTGGTAAAATTATTTTCTTTCACACATTTTTTAATTTTCATATATATAATATATTTATACATCAGTAATTTCGACGTAGTATTTTTGCCTATATGTACTTGGATATTATTTTGTAGGTTTTACCATAGTGATGTTGTGAGGACAGTCAGTACCTCATTCACGGCTTTTTACGAGACATTGTGGACTGCCTATTCACAGGTTCATCTCCAGGCGTAAGATCGTATGTTAGGTTGGTTCTTAGTATGAATGTTAAATATCAGTTTTATATATCTCTATTTAAATCTTGATATCTCTAATTACACTAATTATATTTATTTGGTAATGTCTATTTTTCAGGCTCAGTATACTTAAGATCCTTGTTTGGATCGTCAGGTACGCGTTGCTTGGGAGGAGGACACGTTGAAACGACGTGTCCAAGATATCTTCTACAAGGCTCGTATTGCTCTCATTGAGGGTCGATTTGAGAGCGTCCAGTGGATGCCCTACGAGCTATAGATGGATCGTTGTTGGAGAAGTAGTACAGGAGAATCAAGCAAAGAGGAACGCGATATACACGGGAACGCGACACACACTCAGGACAGTGTCTCATCTGTCGTCATCAGAAAGAGAATGGTAAGTTTTTATTTTTAATTTTGTTTAATTTACTTAATTTTAGGTTTATACATGTTATTTACATTAAGGAAAAAAAATTCTTATTATTTTAATATTTGTATTTTGTTTTAAATAGGAGACGGTTTTGAAGAGAAATGTCTTGGGCTCAGAGATATTCATTTAGACTCATAACAAAGTCTAATGTCCCGGGAGTGGTAGAGACCATTCAGGCGGGGAAGTGTATAGCGGACATTCCCTTAGTTGACGAGACGACGACACAGCATCGGATAATTTAGCTTTTGATCCTAATTTTTCAAATATTAGTTCAAGTATTTTTCGTAGGACTAATATATTAACATTGTCTAATGTAGGATTTATATTGTGAGCGACTCAGTCAGATGCCTGAGTTGTAGGTGGATGAGTTTTTTGATCCTGAGATTACACAGTAGCAGTTTCAAGCCGTTGCAGATCGGACTTTCTTGGAGGTTTCTTTGACCGACAAGGGGAGGGTGTATGGCATTGGCTCAACTGTGGGCCAATTGTACACAGGCCCATGCTCAGCTCTGTATCCAGGACTCATTCTTAATCTTCTCGGGGGATTCCGGAGGATTATTATCAGTTGAAGCAAGAAGTCCTCACCCTTCGATAGAACCAGACTAGGATGTAGTAGCAGATGGCCTTTCTGTTCAGTAAGATGGGCGAGAATCCTTCTGCATGTCAGACCGAGACTGGTAGAGCTTTTTCTTTACTTCATCCACCTCTGACCCTCCAGAACAGCGTGATGTTAGATTAATTGGCCATTGATGGCATTTAGATGGTTTTATTCATTTTATTTGTCTTGAATTTGAAATTTTAGATGAATTTGGCTTGGTTCCGTTTAGTTTGGTTTGATGGCCACTACAGGTACCTGCATTTGTTTTAATTTCTGAAATTTTAATTTATTTTTTAAAAAAAGTAAACAACAATAGCGATGGAAATCCACCGCAGAAATATATAAGAAATTTTTTTAAAATCACTTTAATTATGGATTTTCCTCATTAAATTAATGTTCATTAAACATTTAAAAAATTCAGCGATGGAATTCCATCGCTAAATCATACATAAAAATCAAAATTTAAAAAAGTAGTGACGGAATCCCATAGCTAATATTTAATGAATTAATTTTAAAAATTACTTTTTAGTGACAGATCTCCGCCTCAAAATTGAACTAAAAAACACTAAAATATAGCGACGAAATTCCGTCGTAATATATTAATAAAAAAACAAAATTATTTAGCGATTGAATTCCGTTGTAATATTTTAATCAAAAAACACAATTGTTTATCCGTCGCTAAAATTGTTATTATGAAAAACACAAATCATTGCGACGAAAAAGTCAATCCGTCGTACTTTCATTGTTTTGACGACGGATCCATCGCAAAATTTTGCATCAGCGACAAGGTTTTTACCGACAGATTATTTTCGTTGCTAATCAAATTTACCGACGGACTTTTTAGCGACGAAAATTTTTCGTCGTTAAATAACTGTTGTTTTAGTGAAATTCGGAGATTGATACTATGGTATGACATGATATGTCACATGTCATCCCATAATGCTATATTCTCTCTGTCCCATATTAATTGCAACATATATGTATTTTAAATTATTTTATACGTATAAATACAAGTCTCATTTTCATATCAAATCAGGTCTGATCGTCCCGCAACATGTATTAGATTGAAGTACGTAACTTACACAACCATTGATGTTTCACGATAAATTTATAAAAAATTATGTTTGATCGTCGTTGCATGCGTGTCAAACTTTATATTGACATGCGTGTAAAATCAAAACGTTTCAATAATTTCGGGACGGATGATCAATATCAACTATTATGGCAAAAAAAACTTTTCATATTTTCTCTTTTAGTTCATAAATATTATTAATCCTTGTATATATATCATGGCCAAAGAATATGTGTATAAATATTTTTGTTTTTTTATTGTTTATTGTCTTGAAATGATACGATCGAAAATATTTTATTAAAAAATTGACTCAAGTGCACTATAAAAAGCCAAAATGAAAAAAAAGCCAAAATTTTTTATATTGCTCTTTATAAAACTCAATCTGATTCATGCGATTAATTTGACAACTATCATCATTTCAGTAAAGATGACAAAAATAGAGTAAAATAAAAAAAAATGATTTTAAGAATCTCATGGGATGCTATTTGAGAAGATCATGATAATTTCATACAGATTATATTAAAGAAGATATGTACATTGAAATTATTTATCCAAAAGAAATTTTACGAAAATATTTGACCATATTATCAAACAAAAAGGAAATATCTAAATAATTTTGAAATTAATTTAATAATATTATCTTTTTACATTGACATTGTCTCGTGCATGATTGGCCTTGGATAAAAGAAACTAACTCATTTTCACACTATTATTTAAAACTTCATTTTGTACAAAAATCAATCACTTTTTTCGATATTTTTTGTCTATTCATTTCGTTTTATCAATTTAATTCATGGACATGATCATCGGTTGGATGAAAAGATGCATTATTCATTCTGTAATAAAAGTTATATTTCGTTCTTTTATGAAAACTTTTTACAACAAGATTAAACTTAAAATATCATGGATTGTGTATATTTCGAGAATCCAATAAGTATTCTCGATAAAATCAAATAACTTCAGAAATATCCAGCATGATATATACAGATTAATTAAATATTGATGAAATAAAGGTAAGTATTCGTAATAAACAACCAATTTATGATAATTAGTCATTTATAAGATTAATTATGATATTTTTCGCGTATCTTTTGGATGACACACTGGTATTTTCCTAAATTATGCCATGAAAATTGAAATTTGAAGGAATGATGTTTGAGATGGACATGCTTATACAATGATAGCATAAAGAAAATTAAGATGACTGTTTGTTGGGGGGCTTTTTCATATAACCATATGAAACCTTAAGTTTTAAGAAAACCTTCTCAATTCTTTATATTTATATAAACATTATCCAAACAATATGAAATTTACATAATATTTCTTGTTGTTAATGAATCCATTAACTTTAACGATTTTTTACATTTCTTTCTTTTTTCTTTGTTTAACCTATTCATCTACATACTCGAGTCATATGAAATCCTTCCAAGGAACCCTCCAAGTCTCAGGAGGACGCATCCAGCAGCAAGACAAAAAGAAAAGAAAGGAAAAATCAATGTCCAGGGAGAATCACCATCATTAGCATCACAAGGACAAATCTCCATCCCCAGGGTGCAGACGACAATATGGTGCAGACTACCAGCAGAAACGCAGCCGACGAGAAGAAGATAAGGACTACAGAGGCCATAAGGGATATAGGTAAAAGTTTGTAACGTCCTGTAATCCTAAAACGTTATCCTTGTTCTGAACAATTTGATTTAGAAAAACTCTTTTCATCAAAACAATCTTCCAATTGTAATTTTGTCTAAGTAGTTATCTTGTTGCAATTAATCAAGGCTTAGACACCCCTAAATGATGATAATAAAAAGGAGGAGAGGGATGCAAAGGATGTTGACAAGGAAAAGGATACAGAAAGGAGCAATAGGAAACATGTAGTACGTAATTCTTGATGTTCTGAGTCAATCTGTTAACTTTAATGATTTAAGGTGGTTCTTTTTTAAAACAAATTCCTCATATTTCAAGTAATTATATGTAAAATACACTAATGCTAAGTAAAGAGTAAAATAACAATCACAAAATGAGTGATCAAATTAGAGAAACTTTCAATTGTAATTTTGTGATGTACTCCATTATATTGTATTTTTTATATTAATAATAAATAATTCATTTTAGATTAAGTAGTTATATTATGTTTTATAAACTTCAATTTATCGATTACTTATGCATTGTCCAATTATAAGAAATTCCTAGTATTAGATTATACATAAAAATAACCATCAATATTCTTATGATATGAGATAATGCTATACAAAAACTTAATTTCTTTAATGTGATTATTCTTACCATAATCGATCAAAGAAGAGCTCGATCAAATAAAAAATATGTAATATTGTTGTTCCAAGTATTCACATAGTTACTTAATCATTCATATGCTTGATAATGAATTTTTTTATTTTTGTTTTTGTTTTGATACGGCTTGATAATGAACCTTTTAATGATGCTAGTTAATTCATTGTGAAATCTACCAATGAAAATTTCACATGTGGATGACTATTAACCAATATAAATGGGCATGTGGATGATTAATAAAAAAAGGAAAAATAGTACTTAAACCTCCTGAAGTTTCGAGTTTTGACACATAACCCCCTCAACTTTGAAAATAGGCACATGCCCCCCTTCGAGGTCATGTGCCAAAAATTAAGGATTTTTAAAAATTTAGAGGGATTAAATGCCTATTACAAAGTTCAAGGGGTCAATGTGTCAAACGCGGATAGTTCAAGGTGTTTATGCGCGATTTTCCCATAAAAAAAATTGGGGACAACTATTGTCAAGGCAGTTTTTGATACTATCAAGGCCACTACACTCACAAATTTTTTTTGGATAAATTATTTCTCTCTCACAAGATGCCTTGCATTATCAAAACTACCTTGAAAATATTGATTTCCAAAAAATTATTACATTTGTATTATATATTTATAACGATTTAACAAGTTAACTAAGGCTTGAAAATGAAAAAAAAAAAAATGGAGGAAGAGAGAAATAATGTGAGAACAATAGATTTTCATATGAAAGGAAGAAAAAACTATGTTGATGTTTAGGTTAGACTAGAGATAAAAGAGGGAAAAAAAAACGCTGGCGTTTAACAGTTCTACTAACAGCAATAGTTATTTTGAAATATCGTATGATTTAAGTAGTATTTTTAAAATATCATATGATTTAAATTTTTTTTATAAATAATCAGTTGAAATCATGAATATTTATATAGAAAAAATCAACCCAAATCATGATATTAACAAAAAAACAAAAACTATCCGCATCATGTTATATATACAAAATGACGGTTGTTGTCATCTCTCTCGGTGAAACTTAACGATTTCTATACTTTTTTTTTTCTGGTTCTTTGAGAAATTATACATGTCCTTTACCCTATTGTTCTTTCATCCTCTCCACCATCTCTTTGTTGTCAAACTCTTACCCACTTACACGATCTACAAACCTTAACCTTAACCCTTTCATAATTTCATCTCATTTTCCCCAATTTGGGTGATTACATCATCAATGCTCGATTCGATGTCTTATAACTCTTCACGTTGGTATGAAAACACGTTATTCAAGCCATGTAATTATTGATTAAAGGCAATAGTCGTAAGATGTATCGTGGATCCAATAAAGGGAAGGTATTTTATTCATGTCCCAACAAAAAAGGAAAAAAGGAAAAACAAAGAAATCATAAAGTTTTGACATAAGAGATGACACAACCGTTATTTTGTATATATTACATGATTCGGTAGTTTTTTTTTTTTGGTAAAAATCATGATTTGGATTGGTTTTTTTAAATAAATATTAATGATTTCAACTGTTTATTTATAAAAATTCCATGATTTAAATAGTATTTTTGTAGATATAAAGATTTGAGGTGAAATATTGTAAATTCATAAGATTTCAACCACTTTTTTGTTAAAAAAAACCCTTGTTTGATAGAAAAAAGGGGGAAAAGGTCCTATAGAAACAATCTCGCACAACCCAACAACCAAAAGTCAAACAAAGAAACGAGAAATCCAAGAACACAAGATTTAACGTGAAAAAAACTAGATCGAAAAAAAACCACGGTCTCTAGAAATTCACTATCTTTGATGTGTTTTCGAAGTTACAAGATGCATCACAATACATTGCGGTCATCCTATTTTATAGAACGAGGATTTACATGTGTAAAAAGATATTAACCTAAAATAAGATCTAAACAATATAACAAATCTAATAATATAATATCTTTATCGAAATAATTCAGGCTCTACATCTTACAATTCTCCCACTTGGAGACTTAATCATAGAAATCACACCGTCCATTGAACATAAACGTATTATCAAAGATCTCAAGATTTCATCTTCGCGACCACGTCTCATAACTAAACATGGAGACCAACTAAGGTTATATCAAAACTTAGTTCTTCGTTGATCATAGTCGCCTTTTTGAGTGACCTCTTTGCAATCCACTTGGCCCTACAACTCTCATTACTTTCATATTCTACATTCGAGATTCGAGTTTACTTCTTCGTTAAGGACCTCAACCTGTCCTTCATCTTCAACTCCCACTCGACCGAACCACCATGGGAACGATTAGGCACATCTCCACTCGTCAACAAGTACAATTGAGAATTTAGTAGAACAAGTCTATGCATCTTTCTAGATTTTATCAACTCACAATAGTAGGAGAATGAGGCTTCAGTTGCAAAACGTCCTCTCAACAAGCTTGTGCCCTCTTGCCAAAATCATGTCCCAGACACTATCTAACTCAAACTTTACACTCTTCCCCGTTAGCTTCACGTGAGTTGCACTGGATTTGAATTCTCGCGCTATCTCCATAGCACCTTTTGTGACTTTGCATGATCTTTTATCAAACTTGATTGAGTACCCGACGTCATCCAGCTGTCCCACAAAAGTCAAGTTCCTTCTCAACGTAGGAACATGCGTAACATCCTTCAGCACCAATGAAGTCCCATTCTCAATCTTCACATGCACATCACCCTTGCTTACAATATTCAAAGAATTATTTTTTAGCAAGATGAACCTTTTTAAAGTTTCTAGATCTGTAATTTGCATCCACTTCTTCTGTCAGGTTGAATGAAACGACGCTCCAGAATCTACGTACGACCCAAGTCTCCACGTGACTATCATCGCTAAGGATCAAAGCTTCTTTATACTCATATGACACAACATTCATGTCGTCATCAAGAGACTTCTCCTTACATTCCTTCGCAGATTCCCCTTCTTTCCACAACTACAACAGGTTAAATTCGTAGGAGACTTACTCTTCGATCTACTTCTAATACTGTTGTCCTATCGCTAACATGTTCTTCCTCTATTGTTAACAGGCAAAGGTACTCCAGGGTCCGGTCTTGATTCTCTCCTACGAACATCTTCGCTCAAAATCAGATCACGAACCCCCACAAACTTTAGTTGTGTTGATCCAGAAAAACTACTTGTAGCAGTCATAGTCGCGTTCCAATTCTTCGGCAAAGACGATAACAAAATCAACGCTCGAACTTTATCCTCGAACGTGATCTTCATAAAATCTAATTGACACATAATCAAATTAAGTCATTCACATGGTTCACACCAGAAGTACCTTCAGACATCTTCAAGTTGAATATACGTCATATCAAATACACCTTATTCGATGCTGTTGGCATCTCGTAGGTGTCCGCCAAGGCCTTTATAAGATCCCTCGTTGTCTTCGCACTCATCATATTGAACGCAACATTCTTTGCTAACGACAAACGAATTGTGCACAGGGCCTGCCGATTAAATAACTGCCACTCCTCTTGCTTCCTGGAATCTGGTTTCTTTCCCAACAACGGCACGTGTAATTTCTTCTGGTACAATAGATCTTCAATCTGCATCTTTCAGAACCCAAAGACGTCCCCATCAAACTTGTCATTTATAACTTTTCCCGCTTCCGATGCCATTACTTTCTCAGAATCAACGAAGACTCAATCTTTACCCCACACACACATACACCCAAAAAAAAAAAAAAAAAGACATACTCAAAAAGATTTGATTTTTATCACAAAAAATTGAATCTTTCTTTTAGGTACGAACTTTAAAACTCCGATACCACTTTGTTAGGGTCATACACCCTTAGGAAGACGAACCCGGTAGAATTAGACAAACAATCTCGCACAACCCAAGAACCAAATTTGAAGGTCGAGAAATCAAAGAACATAAGATTTAACGTGAAAAGCTCAACAACAGTCATTAGAAATCCACTATCTTTGATGTGTTTTCGGAGTTACAAGATGCATCACAATGCATGCAGTCATCATAATTTATAGAACTAAGATTTACATTTGTAACAAGTTATTAATCTAAAATAATATTTTATTAAAATATTGTTAGATCTAACAATGTAATTATTCTAATAATAAAATATCTTGATCTAAATAATTCAGACTCTACATCTAACCATCCAAATCATCCTTTTGTATATTTTGAAGCCAAAAGGAAGATGATCAAAAGTTGTTATTGTTGCCTCTGGTATTCAAACAATATTTTTCCAGGCTAGCAAAAGACTCAGTTTGCTGGTTCATGTTTGCGGTGAATGTTGGATTTGAGAATAACTTTCAAAGCTTGCTTTCCCTGTCATAGAAGAGTCTAGGGTATTTGCTTGTGATGGTGAAAAAAGAAGATTCCCAGATGCATATAGCTTACAGTAGGATGAGCTCTACGAGTTGGAATATCTCTAAACAAGGAACAATTCAGGACACTATTCAACAATCGGCTGAAGCATCGGCGTGAGGAAACCAGATACAACTGTTTGTCAAGCATAGATGTCATGTTCCCTAAATCCGGTGTTAGTTTCAATGATGTCAATCTTCAAGGAAGCAGTGCCGGGGCATCTATGACTCCTTCTGGAAGAGCATGCAAGGTCAAGGAGGCACACGATCTTGATCGTTGTAGCGTCAATATCTACATTAGCAGCAATATCCAAGGAGCAAACAACTCTATCATGGTCGACAATAACGAGAATATGATAGAACCTGGTGTCAGCTTATCCATCGGAGTGATCAATTTTGGTGGACAAGCTCTTGATCTTAGAAAGAGACCCAGCGGGATCCAACTTTTGTTGACATTTATTATCTGCTCTCTAGTTTCTTTCTTTCTGGGTTTCAAGTTTGGCAGCTAGAAGAATCCGCCAAGATGGAGTTTATACTTCCAGTATTCGTCTACGTCTTTCCTTTTTCTTTGTAATACGGGTGGTTACATGTAACAACCTCAAGCTGGCGGCGATTGTGTCTGGTGACGACTCTATATATGTGTTAATGATGCGATATGTTTTTTTGTAATGTTGTGCAGGCCATATACAAGAGGCTAATCCTCGCTATAAAGGTTGGAAATCGATCCTTTTGACCATGATTTTGAACATGTTCCGATCATCGGATCAAGATGATATTGGCCTCATTTGAAACTACACTTCAAGTAGATTATCGTACTATGCCAACTTTTTCAAAACCGATCTTGGATGAATGAGAAATAAGTACCCAAATTAGCTCAAGTGAGGAGGAAGCCCATGTGATATAATGTGTAAACCACATTGGATTTTTGACAAGGAATAATATACCTTATATATAGTTTGGTTGAAAATGGGTTTGTGCTCCAAACGACACCTAATTTTGTGTGAGGATAGAGGCCCTAGCTGAGGCACACAAAACACCCGCACGGGTCCATTAAATAAAATAGTTGTATTCTGGATCGTTGTATTGTTGTTATCTGAATATTGGACAGTTACCTGGTCAGCATGATGATTTGCCCTATCGTCCTATCCCACTATAAAAAAGAAGAAGATGAATTTAAGACTAAATTATAATTTTAGTCGTAAAATTAACGACTATAATTACATTTTAATCGTAAATTTTACGACCACATTGGTTTAGTCGCAATATTTGCGATTATAAGGGTTTAGTCGTGAATTTTACGACTAAAATCAAACTTAGTAGCTAAATTAGTGACTAAAAAGAAACTTAGTCGCAAAATTAGTGACTAAAATATTTTTAGTAGCTATTTTTGCGACCAAACAATTTTTAGTAGCCATTTTAGCTACTAAAAAAGATTTTAGTCGCTAATTTTGCGATAAAAATTAATACTAGTCGCTAAGTTTGCGATCAAAATCAATACTAGTTGTAAAGTTAATTTTCTTAAAAAATATTAAAAATTAGTTTTATAATTTTACGACCAATATATTTTTTGTAGCCAAATATCACGACTAAATTATGATTTTAGTCGCAATATTGAAGGCTAATTTAGTGTACTGGTCGCAAATGTAGCGACTATTCTTATTGATTAGTCCCCAAATTAAAATTTTCATATAATATGTTTGCAACAAAATAATTAGGAGTTTCATTTGCCACATTAGTTAGTTCATTAGTATTAAGTTCCACGTGTCCGTCATGTTATCATACAACAATAAACCAAGCCTTTATCCCATCAAGTGGGTTGGACTACATGAATACGACGACGTCATTCCAATTTATCATGCACATCATCTTCTTTAAGATTATGATAGGCCATATCATACTTCAAGAATTTTCTCATGGTCTTTTCAGGTCTTCCTCGTCCTCTCTTGACATGTGCTAACTCCCAAACTTCACATCTCCTAACAGAAGCTGTGATTGGTTTGCGTTTCACATGACCATACCATCTTAGTCGTGACGCCATCATCTTATCTTCTACTGGAGTCACACCCACTTTCTGTCTGATAACTTCATTTCGTATTCTATCTATTGTTGTATGTCCACACATCCATCTTAACATTTTCATATCGTTTACACTCATCTTCTGTGCATGCTGTCATTTAATTGCCAATATTCTGACCCATACAGCATCGCTGATCGAATAGCTGTCTTGTAAAACTTTCCTTTAACTTGGTAGGTATTTTAGGATCACATAGCACCCCTGAAGCGCCCTTCCATTTCAGCCAACCTGTTTTAATCCT